>CM042564.1:18191241-18268861 GCA_023630585.1 Cranoglanis bouderius
AACCGGGGCTTAAACACATCATAGCCCAAGCATTGAGCAGGTGTGGTTTTAGGCGACACCCCGAGAGAATTCAAGGTACTGTTGACGGTATTTTACAGGAATTGCGGGAGGAAGTTTACATCGTGGAGAAGCTTCGTGAAGTCCGTGAGAAAATTGTGGATACCGTCAACGAACAAATTGTCTACGACGCCGTGGACGGGTGGAAGGGCATCCCGCATACAACCCGTGTGTTATACTGAAAATGGGGAACACGTGGTGCACAGCAGGTCTGACAAAGTATCTATTTAAACGATTTATTTTAATGATGATGTTGATGTATCTATTGTTGTAAACGATTGTGTCGTTGACCCAAAACGTTTAACAAAACTCAAGAGACAAATATGTGTGGACAGATATGATGCATATGTGTATTAATGCGGGCGAGTCGGTTTGTACAACTAGCAGAAATATACTAGACCTGATGACTGAATGTGGCAGCAGTATTAAAATTGCTGATATAATGTGTATGTGTGCTTATGTGACTGATTTATGCATAATGTTATCAAGAAAAGAAGAGAATGATGTTTGTGAAATCGTCAAAACATTTGTTGATTTCATTGTCGAGAAAAACAGTGTAATGTGTATAAAATTTCTACAGCACCTCGATGCTGTATGATGTTGATTTCTTTCACCGAAATAAATTCTCAAACATTTAAAACACATGTGTTATTCTTTTGTGGAGTCTGAACCGTCAACATGAACGAAGAAATGAAAACAAATTTATTACAACCCTTCTAATCCGGGGTCTTTAGGAGGTAAAAAACGTTTAAAAGATGGTGTTTTAAAGGAAACGGGTTTTCGCTTAAACGATAAACAAGTTTCGGACTGGCTGGCCGGAGAGGATGCATACACGCTACACAGAAATCCTCGTTTGAATTTGAAAAGGAATGGTGTTTTTGTCTATGGCATCGATATGCAGTTCCAGGCCGATCTAGTTGACATGTCTGCATACGCTGCGGAAAATGACAATAACCGTTTTCTGTTGACGTGTATAGATCTGTTTAGTAAATATGCATGGACGCGTTTATTAAAACATAAATCAGGAATCGAGGTAACTAAAGCTTTCGAATCTATACTGAAGGAAGGTCGGGTGCCACGCAAATTACAGACAGACAACAGAAAGGAGTTTTTTAATAAACATTTTCAAAGCATGACAAAAAAGTACAATATCATACATTTTGCACCCGCCACAGAATTAAAAGCCTGTGTCACTGACCGGTTTAATAGAACCTTAAAAGGTAGGATGTGGAGATATTTAACAGCAACAAATTCCAAACGTTACGTAGATGTACTTCAAGATATCACAGATGGGTACAATGTGAGTTTTCACCGTAGCATTAAAATGAGACCGGTTGATGTGAACAGAGATAACGAGTCTGTGGTGTTTCATAATCTGTATGGTGCTAGCGGAGCTCGCTGTGCCAACCCCGTTTTTAAATATAAAATTGGTGATGTTGTTAGGATTTCTAAAGCAAGAGGGGTATTCACAAAAGGGTATGAGGAAAACTATACGCATGAATTTTTCACCATAACGGATTGTGTACCTCGAGACCCACCGGTCTACAGGCTATGTGATTACGACGGCGATGTTATCGATGGAGTGTTTTATGAGGAGGAATTACAAAAAACAATTGTGAACAAAAACAAGACATTTAAAGTGGAAAAAAATTTAGACAAGAAGAAACAAGGTCGGAAAACATTAGTGCTGGTTCGATGGCTCGGGTGGCCTGCAAAATTTGCGTCGTGGATCGACCAGAAAGATTTGGTCATGTGCAGATACCATAAAAATAAAGACCAACAAGTGTCCAACGCACACTCGTAAAAACAGCCATGGCAGAGGGTGGTTTTTATGTTACGTTGCCATGCAACGCATCATTATCTGTTTATCCTGAAAACCACATATCTTATTACACAACCAGATTGGCGAAAGGTATAAATTTAAAAGGAGAATGGCAAGTGGGGTTAATCGAATTTGAATACCCCGTGTCGTGGTACACGTTTAATGAGACAGATGCTACGTTCATTTTCAGCAATGATGAAACAAAGTCATCAGTTATCAAGAATCATGTTGACCCCAAAGAACTTTTCATCACCGGCGATCGGAAAACGTCAAACATACCTTACACATTAAAGACGGGTTATTATGAGGACGTACTTTTTTTGATCAGGGGAATCAACGCAAACCTGCCATCGGGGGCGAGTCTCGGTTATGACCATATTAAAAACAAAGTGTTTCTGAAAGCCCCTCCGAAGACGTCATTGACATTTTATGGAAAACTGGCTAATATTTTAGGTTTAAAACCAGGCGTTGCTATAGAAACTAGTAATCAAAATCATGAAAAACACATAGTAGGGTATACACCTGTGACGTATGCCCCCAATCAGGTGGACATAGACGGAGGGTTCTACACCATGTATATATACACAGATATTATAGAATATCAATCAGTTGGCGACCACCACATTCCACTACTACGTTGTGTGCATATAGACGGTGATATTAATAAGAATATTACTGTTAGATACGATAGACCGCATCACGTGTCAGTTAACAAATCGTCCATCACAGAAATTACTATACATGTGAAAGACGAGCAAAATCAAGACGTGCCTTTCGGTTACGGGACGGTGTGTGTTAAACTTCACTTTAGACCTGTGAAACAGTTTGTTTAAAGATGGTGTATCTCAATAACATGAACAACATCGATCCCATGCGCTATTACCAGAATCAAGCTGGTAATGGACTCCCCAGGTATGCCGGTGGGCGGGTTATGTATGGGGCCGGCCTGGATGGTATGTTTAGGGGACTCTTTAGAATGGCCATACCGTTGCTAAAACGAGGATTTAGCATAGCCAAGCCGCATCTTAAATCAGCTGCAAAAAACATACTAAGCGAGGTTGTTACCAACACGTTATCACGGGCTTTTAATGACGGTGATACTCAAGACGGATCAGGGTTGATGGCTATGGCTCACAATAGATCAGCTAGGCCACCAGGGATCCGGAGGAGTGGTCAAGTACGAAAGAAAACAAAACACAATGTTAAGAATGCGTCAGTTGTAGAGAAGACGCCTGGTGACAACAAAATGTGCTACATCAAAAAAAAAAAAAAAAAAAAAAAAAAAAAAACCAAAGCCCCGTGTTAAAACAATATTTTAGATCATGGCCTTACTACACAACATGTCAGAAGAATGTTTAAAAACCGAACTGGATCTGTTCACAGTACCGATGACTCAAACAGCTATTGAAAAAAAATACTTATATAGAAGTACCACTATTATCAGCCATATCGGACACATCACCGCTGGAATTTTTTATAGCAGGGACTGGAGAGGATTATGTAGACCTAAACAACACGTTGGTGTTTTTGCGTCTCAAAATCACTAACGCTGACGGCACTGATATCGCGGACGGAGCACCCGTGGGCCTTATTAATTATCCAGGCTCTACTATATTTTCACAAGTGGATGTGTCGTTAGGAGATCGTCTTATATCACAGAGCTCTAGCACATACCCTTATCGTTGTATAATAGAGTGTCTTACCAACTATGGTAGAGACGCACTTGAAACACTTTTCTCTGCGGCATTGTTTTACAAAGACACGGCAGGACATATGGATGTATCAGACCCCGCGGGTGGTAATCACGGGCTCGCAAAAAGAGCTGCTTTTACCAATGCGAGCAATGTCGTGGAACTTCTCGCTCCTGTTCACAGTGATATTTTCTTTCAAGACAAACTTATGCTTAATGGCGTGGACATTAAAATCCGTATGACAAGGGGTAAAGACGAATTCTGCCTGATGAGGAGCGATGCTGCAGCTTATAAACTAAACATCCTATCAGCATCACTATTTGTAAAAAAAAAAAAAGTGTCTGTATCACCGGCTGTAAGATTGGGACATGCAAAGACATTGTTAATGACGGCCGCTAAATATCCTATCGATCGCGTGTGTCTGAAAAATTTTTCAATTCCTGCAGGATCTCGTGTCTGTAATCAAGAAAATTTATTCTTAGGAACTCTGCCAAAATCGGTGGTTCTAGCGATGGTCGATAATGACGTGTTTACAGGAGCTTATAATAAAAATCCATTTGCTTTTAAAAACTATGACCTAGAATTTTTGGCTATTTATCTGGATGGCCAGCAACACCCCGCGAAGCCTCTGCAACCAGAATATGAAAGCGGCTCTGCAGTACGTGAATTTTACCAGTTAGCGCTGGCTTCTGGAAAACATCTTAAAAACCAACCTCTTTCAATAGACAGGGAAGATTTTCTACAGGGGTATACCCTGTACACATTCAATCTCACGCCAGACGAGGAGTGTGGCCAACACATTTCACTCATCAAGTCTGGAAACATCAGACTAGAAGCCCGTTTTAGACAGCCGCTACCCAGAACAATTAATTTGATTGTTTATGCCATATTCGACAGCATAATCGAAGTGTCAAATCGTCGACAGATCCTGGTTGACTACTATTAATATGTACAATAAAAATAAAAAATGGACACAGTAGAACTTACGGCCGTCATGGACAAGATCTCATACAACACACATTTTCTCGGGGTGCTCCCGTGTGACTATCTTCCAAAAGAACCATTAAAAAAATTACCCGGTATGGTTGTGATAAACACACACCCATCAGGACTCCCAGGTGAACACTGGCTGGCCATCTACATAAATGAAGATGGTGTGGGTTGTTTTTTCGACAGTTTTGGTAATAAACCAGATTACCCACGTTTTCCGTCACTTATTAAAAACTTTCTAAACCGCAATTCTAGTGTTGTACAATATTCATCAGTGCAAGTCCAAGATTTTTCATCAGATACATGCGGGCAGCATTGTGTATTCTTTCTTTACCATATGTCAAAGGGATATGATTATGATTATGTGATGAGTCTGTATACCGGTGATTTTATTAAAAATGACAAAAAGGTATCTGCTTTTGTGAAAAAACTAAAACAGACTCATTGTAATGAAAATGTTTTCGATTGTCTACGCTGTGTTCAGACGTGTGAAGTGTTTATGTATTATGCTTAACATTTTCAAATAAACAACAACTAAAGAAGAGAAGCGTCTTTTTTTGTTGACTTTATTATTATTATTATTATTATTATTATTATTATTATTATTATTATTATTATTATACATACAACACAATCACAATAATAACAAGTCCAAAAAATAGGAAACACAGAACATGCAAAATCTCTGAGATTAATATTTCAACCACTGACTCGTGTCCAGAGACGGCGAGCTGAATAATGCAGGCTCGTCTGAATAATTTCTGTCCTTTTTTACTCTTCTTAGATGTGCTGGTTATAATAGGTGTCGTATTGTTTTTGAAATTAATAAGTTAATAACTTGTCTGACATAACGATTCGGCACCGTGGAGTACGGTATATTTAAAATAGAAAAAGCCTGCAGAAACTCGTTCCAGCCAATAGGTCTCAGCGCGTCAGAAACCTTTTGTGGAGCAGTGACACCTCTGACTAAATCGAGCATGTGCGACCCGTGGATTGTTCGGCCTTTAAACACAAACTCCCCCGACTCAGCCCAATATGCGACGTCTTTAGATTTAGAAATTTTATCTAAATTGTAACAAGCATTTTTTACACTCCTCTGTGGAACGTTCTTCAAAACGCACAACAGTGTCTGAAATATCGTGAATGGCCACGCCCACCGCAGAGGACTGGTCTTCTTTTTCAACACCGTCAGGCTGTGGGATGTTAACGTGTTGGTTTCACGGTCCCCCTGTCTTGCGATTGTTAAAAAACATTGTAATGTATTTGTATACAGCTTAGCCTTTTCATAATCGTCCAAATCAGATCTGTGCAAAATACTTCATATAGTCGCGTCCAAATCATTCTCCACAACCCGTTGAATAGTCTCGCGCGGGGGGTCACTCATTAGTTAATTCATTTTATGCTGGGGTACTAAAAACATCTTCTCTGCATACTCCATCCCCCCATGTTATCTAGATGCGACCAGATTGCTGATAAATGGTATTGTAACAATTAATAGTGGTAGTAGAAAACCCCCCTGCTGATTTATCAGACGTCTTTTTCTCTTAACAGCTATTTTCTTGTCAGCCACAAGGTTCAGAGCTCTTTTATTCCTTCTCAGTTTGCGGTATTGTGACACCGTGAGTGGAATATTCCCGTGGAGAACGTTAAGAGCCACTTCACACAAAGTCGCAATGAGTTCATCTGCTGCAGACTGTAAAATAACCCGTCTCTGTTTGGGTGTAGCGTTTAATAATATTTTTAAAAGAGGCATGTTTCTACAAAGTCTATCCGACATTTTTTTTATTATTATTATTATTATTATTATTTTTTTTTTACAATCCAACACTTTTCCCCAACTACCTTCTTTTCTGTATGCATACAACAGGATTCGTTGAGAGTAAATCTGTTCTGAGCCGATAGTGTTCGGGTGGATTTGTTTTATAATCAATCATCAGGTATCCGAAAGGCTTGTTGGTGGCATCTTGATAACACTCCATAAAAAATTGTGTGTTACCTGGGTACATCTGCCTTCCTAGTACACTCACTTGGTTGATGTCTCTAGGGTTTTTAAACAACATCAGATAATTTGTGTTTAAGCTGATAGTCCTTCTGGATTTACCCTGGCAAAATAAATTCTGTACGATATAAATAGCACTAAGGTTTTTATGGTGAACATACTGTGTGAACACCTTTTCCACCTCGTTGCTCCCGCTGGCCTCTTTCATCAAATCATCTAGTATTAACAAACTAGTTTTGTTGACTGGGAACATTTCGTCATCGTTTAGAGTCTGTGGTAGTCCTTCAATAAATTTTATTTTGTGCATTTTCAATAATTCATCATACAACGGCTGCCAACAATCATAAATATATACAATGTTTTCAATTTTTTTAGAAATCAGCTGTACAGCATTTTGCAACAACATTTTTACAAAATATGACTTTCCTGAGTTTGAAGGACCACTTATCACACATGAAAATGGGTGTTGTAATCTGAAATCAAAACCAGCAGTGTCTCGAACACCCCTGTGTTCAAAAAACATGTCAGAACCCATATGGAATTGTTGTGAAATCAGGGAGGAGCACACGTTTGCTGTACACTACCTTAAACTTTTTGACGACTGTCCTATTGTGAAGTGTGAAGTGTTTTTATCTCTCGCTATACTATCGGTGTGTGCCAGTATATGACGACCGTTATCACCCGCCACGACATAGTGATCAACAAGTCCGATCAGTGTGTCTAACCTAATGGCTTTTAAGTTTACGGCATGAGCGTGATACCCTTGACCTTCATACAAACAGCTCCCTTAGCAGTACGGTAGCCGTATGTTTTCGGACCCCCTGAACAAAACTCTACAATATGGTCGCCATCCCCAATTTCGTCAGTTAGATTGCTGAGGTAAGGCCCCAATGGAGGATCACAGTCACCATCTCTAGATGTAAAGATAACACTGTCTGTGTCACTGTACAACAATCTATCACCCAACTTGTCCATTAGATCATACATTTCTAGACGCGCATGCGCTGTTGTAAACGCACCAAGAAAGATGTTAATGTGGCGGGTCTGCCCACATTTACCATTAGTGTAACACCACTGTATTAGAGCAACAGTGTCTGACACGAACGAGAAGTGTTTAACATCGTATCCGCCACCAAAAATGTGTTGGGTGAACTGCTCAGGATCTGAAAGCAATTCTGTACACGGCAAATTTTCACGCATAGAGAACCGACCCCAAAGCGAGTTCAACAGAAGTTTATTAATAGCCCTACGGGCGGGGTTATGGATTATCTTGTCGTGATTCAGTTTAATACCCTCTTTTTCAAAATAATCGGCTATGCATGCCTCTTTGTCTGCGTCTGTCACAACGCTCACGGGGAAGCCGCTGGCCTCTTGTTTGTACTGTAAAAACGTTTTAACATAATCACAAAACAAGGTTTCCGAACGCTGTGGAAAATGCCACACCTCATCCACTTTCGTAACAACATACCCCTTCTCCACAGCTTTTAACAACTCAATACTAACCCAACAACCTGAAATGGCCCTTTCCTCATCATCATGTCTACACAGGGGTGTCTGATTCTGCTGGTCGGCACAGGTACGACAGAGCGGAAACATAAGCTTACCGCCAGTCCTATAAGGAAGGACGGGGTGAAGCAGTTTTCTCGGCGGCAGCACCATGGCTTTGACAAATCCATAATAATTTTCAAGAGGTTCAAAATCCTTAAAAATTATTTGGGGGTGACCTATGGGATAACATTTCTTGGCCTGACAATATGGATACAGACTTCTGAAGTCGACATAGCATATTTTCTCACCGATGTCAACTTTATGATATAATTTGTATGCATTAGTACGACCACCAAATAATGCATCGTGTGGTTTCAATCTCTCAGGATGCGTATATGTGGCCATAAATGCCATTACATCAACATCAGTCTGTTTAGCGTTGTTCCAATCACATTCCCACATCACCTCTACATCCAACCCATAAGTATGTGTTAAAATTTCCACCTTATCGTCAAACTGCCTTCTGAGTGTACCGTAAGGCACTTTTGATAAGGGATGTGTGTGATTGGGGTTATAAAGACATTCATGTCCATGAAACATACATCGATTGAATTCGAATGCGTTTTTTACACCGTTTTTTTCATAATAACCATCGAGATGATATTTACCAATCATCATCTCACCTCGGTTTAATGCGTGTTGAATATCTAGACCGCGTGTTGTTTTAACATACTCAAGCCATTCGACGGAAATGTTTGAGTATGTCTTGTTCTGATATGTGTAAGCATTGTTATGTGTTAGGGATAATGTGTCTTTTGGCAGAAAGTGTGTTTTATACACGGCCATACAGCAGGCCACCAAGGTAGTATATCTAAACGGATCGAGTTTGGTGCATTGAATGAACTCATAACGATATTTCATATAAGTCTCCCGTATTAATACGACATCGTTCCTACATACTAAGTTCTTCTTTAAAATCAAACACCTTGCCCGATACTGTAGCGTACCACTCGTCAAACAGAGCCCTCTCTTTGTCAGACAATGTCTCATAGCCGTAGAAGTGTTTGTCCGGGTATGGACCTATGTAATCCTCATTTTCTTTTCTGTTGAAAATGTGTGGAAAATAACCTTTCTCTGCACAGTTTAGATTTAACGCACCAGGTGTCATTGCCAGACGCATGGGGATGAATGAATAACTGTCGATAAAGCGCTGCTTGAATGTGTCGTCATACATTAGAATTACCCGACAGCCTTGCATAGTGATTTTAAGTGTGTGTCCTGCGTTTGTGAAATATTCCAAAAGTATAAAGTTATCAAAACCAGAAGCATTGTGGGCTATCCATGTGAAATTCTGATAACGTGGTCGTCTAAACTTTTTAACGAGTCTTTCTACGCAATCTGGACCAGCGGCTGTGAACTCTTCCCCTTTAAACGTTATTGCGCATACAAAATTAGCATTGTGTTTACCATTCACACACTGTGTTTCAAAATCATAGAATATGTACTTGTCACTAGGTGGGTCGATCTTTGTGGGTTGTATAAAACACTGATGCAAGCCGCCATTAACCGTTTCAGCACGGCAGTGGACACACACATCACCAGTACAAATGTGTTTTTTGGGTTTGTGGCACTGACATGATAACGCCTATTACATTTTTGACAGTATTTCGTGACATCGCATTGCACATGTTGTTGACCTGATGGCGGTCGTTTAAGGGCGGAGTAATAATAGTCAGATTTGCAGTACCGTGAGCAATCGACGCATCGTCTTGTTTTGACGGTTTGTTTATAACAATCAGGGTCATTGCAGACATCACATACGTATTTGCAGCGATGATCTGTATGACTAGTAAATCCCTGATAACAGTAGTCGCACACATATGAAGTACCTATGAATACATTCAGCTTCTTAATCATAAAATAGTGCCCATCGTGCAGGTACAAGAACACCGTCTTGTGATGACGTGCATCACTGGTCATATACTTTTCCAGCATACCTGTGCTTGATCTGTGGAAGACCACTATTTTTATGCTTAACATCTGCTCAAAACGTGTGATATCATGAAACCCTATCTTATACTGTTCCGAATACCCAGCAGACTTCTGCAACGACGCCGCTATGGTTTGCAGATCTGTGAATGATTTTTGGGGGTTTAGAAAATGTGCCAGACAGATTGCAAAACACAGATTGTTAGACTTGTTCACGGGACAGAACAGATTCATCTTCAGATTCATTCCTACTGATTACCTCGTTATGGGTTAGATCGCGCACTTTTCGATAACCACCCCCATGTTTACTCCGTGCTATAGCTACTTTTAGATCTAAACTATCGTCAACCCGCACATCTGTGTTACTCTGCATAATCTTCTCGAGCTGGTTTATGAAGACGTCCACACAGTAGTCGTTGTTAGGTGTCAAGACAGCATTAACATCAGAGTTTAGACTAGGACCGCTCATCGTTATGTTAATCAACCCACCATCCCCAGCCAACTGTCTGGAAAACGATAATATTTCCACCATTATTTCATGTAGAAATATAGTGTATGTGGCTATGTCTACATCAGGTAGCACCCTTAGATTTATACGTCGATGTATCTCCACGCTATTGAATCTAGGTCTCGCCACAACCGTATAGTCCCCTATACGGGGGACTATACCCTCTCTTACAAGTTTGTCAATATCATCGTGTGTTAATATTATATTTTGTGGTGTGTCGTATGAATGATGCGATAGATCATCTACACACACACCCCCCTTTTGTGAATTTAATATGTCAAATGAGTCTAATACCGAATCTGGATGTTGTTCTGTCCGAACAACAGACATTGATCTCACTATGTTTAATAAATTCACCAACGTGTGGTTTGTAGACGTAGGTCTATTCATAGCCTCTATCGTCTGAATTAAATAACGCAATGCTTCGGCGTTGGTATTCTGTTCGCTGATGTCGTCTTGTCTAAATCTAGATGCTCGTCCGTGATCACAACCATTCTCATCCCGACAACGTTTTGCCATTTTAAAAAAGAAATTTATTTAAACAACAACCATGATAACTGTAAAACATGAAACACTGGTAATCAGTAAACAAAAAAACACTACCAAATAACGAATCATTAAAAAAATAAATCATTTTTTGACATAAAGTGCATGATATAACTACTACGGCCATCTTCTCTTGAAACAAATCTTACAATCAAATCAACAAACCTTTTTGAAAAAAGTAGCTTTTAGTTCTCCTTAGTGGAGAGCTAAGTTTTACTACACACACGATCCACACAAGATCTGACGACATACAGGCCACGGGGTATTTAACAGCATTTCTCAGAACACGCACACATAACGCGCTGTAAGAACTCATTTACATAAGCACACATACACACACACACACACACACACACACACACACACACACACACACACACACACACACAACCCATTAGCACCTATCACTTCGTGAAACATTAAACATACACACACCTGAGAGATGCAACTCCATGCAGACAATGGGCAGGAAAAATAGTTATAAAAATGACCACACATGTTCATGCGACCTTCACGAGAGCTCGTATTTACACTTCTAGGGTCTTTAGGAGTTCACATTGGGACAGTCGTAACAGATAATTGCTCTAATAAAAAAACAGATAAGTATACAAACCATAGCTCTTTAAGTATTTGTTTGTTTTTTAAAACATTAGCTTCAGGTCACACACGCGCACACGCCCACATACATACAATCCATTAGCAGCTATCACTTCGTGAAACATTAAACACACACACACACACACACACGCACACACACGCACGCAGAGGGTCTGAAGGAGGAATGAAAAAGTGTGTAATCCTAGGATCAACCCATTAGCACACATACGCATAGCCATTCATGGTTTAGACGTCGCGGAGCACACATCGTCTGAGTATCGTGCTGCGTCTCCAGCATTCTAACCACGGCTGTTTATTTAATCAATAGCTTTCAACACACACACACACACACACACACACACACACACACACACACACACACACACACACACACACACACACACACACCGTTAGCACCTATCACTTTGTGAAACATTAAACACACATACACCTGGGGGATGCAGCTTCACACAGACAGACAGAGGACAGGAAAAAAAGTCATAAAAATTACCACACATGTTCATGGGACCTTCACGAGGCCATAAATTATACAACGTGAGGGGGGTCATAAATCAATTTTTGACATAAAGTGCATGTTATAACTACTGATGAACTCATTGTGACATTGTGTGAAGTGGCTCTTAACGTTCTCCACGGGAATATTCCGCTTACGGCGTCACAATACCGCAAACTGAGAAGGAATAAAAGAGCTCTGAAGCTTGTGGCTGACAAGAAAATAGCTGTTAAGAGAAAAAGACGTCTGATAAATCAGCAGGGGGGTTTTCTACTACCACTATTAAGTGTAGCAATACCATTTAACAGCAATCTGGTCACTTCTAGATAACATGGGGGGATGGAGTATGCAGAGAAGATGTTTTTAGTACCCCAGCATCAAATGAATAAACTAATGACTGACCCCTGCGTGAGACTATTCAACGGGTTGTGGAGAATGATTTGGACGCGACTATAAGAAGTATTTTGCACAGATCTGATTTGGACGATTATGAAAAGGCTAAGCTGTATACAAATACATTACAACGTTTTTTAACAATCGGAAGACAGGGGGACCGTGAAACCAACATGTTAACATTAACACTCCCACAGTCTGACGGTATTGAAAAAGAAGACCAGTCCTCTGCGGTGGGCGTGGCCATTCACGATATTTCAGATACTGTTGTGCTCAACGTTTTGAAGAACGTTCCACAGAGGAGTGTAAAAAATGCTCGTTATATTTTAGATAAAATTTCTAAATCTAAAGACGTCGCATATTGGGCTGAGTCGGGGGAGTTTGTGTTTAAAGGCCGAACAATCCACGGTTCACACACATGCTCGATTTAGTCAGAGGTGTCACTGCTCCACAAAAGGTTGCTGAGACCTATTGGCTGGAATGAGTTTCTGCAGGCTTTTACTATTTTAAATATACCGTACTCCACGAATCGTTATGTCAGACAAGTTATTAACTCTTTTAAAAACAATACAACTCCTATTATAACCAGCACATCTAAGAAGAGTAAAAAAGGACAGAAAGCGGCAGCATCACGCTCAAATTATTCAGACGAGCCTGCATTATTCAGCTCACCGTCTCTCGACCTGAGTCAGTGGCTGAAATATTAATCTCAGAGATTTTGTATGTTCTGTGTTTCCTATTTTTTGGTCATGTTATTATTATCGATATTATTGATTGTGTTGTATGTATAATAATAATAATAATAATAATAATAATAATAATAATAATAATAATAATAATAATAATAATAAAGTCAACAAAAAAGACGCTTCTATTCTTTAGTTGTTGTTTATTTGAAAATGTTAAACATGATACATAAACACTTCACACGTCTGAACACAGTGTAGACAATTGAAAACATTTTCATTACAACGAGTCTGTTTTAGTTTTTTCACAAAAGCAGATACCTTTTTGTCATTTTTAATAAAATCACGGGCATACAGACTCATCACATAATCGTGAGATTGAATGTGTACAGGGTATACCCCTGTAGAAAATCTTCCCTGTCTATTGAAAGAGGTTGGTTTTTAAGATGTTTTCCAGAAGCCAGCGCTAACTGGTAAAATTCACGTACTGCAGAGCCACTTTCATATTCTGGTTGCAGAGGCTTCGCGGGGTGTTGCTGGCCATCCAGATAAATAGCCAAAAATTCTAGGTCATAGTTTTTAAAAGCAAATGGATTTTTATTATAAGCTCCTGTAAACACGTCATTATCGACCATCGCTAGAACCACCGATTTTGGCAGAGTTCCTAAGAATAAATTTTCTTGATTACAGACACGAGATCCTGCAGGTATTGAAAAGTTTTTCAGACACACGCGATCGATAGGATATTTAGCGGCCGTCATTAACAATGTCTTTGCATGTCCCAATCTTACAGCCGGTGATACAGACACTTTTTTTTTTTTTTACAAATAGTGATGCTGATAGGATGTTTAGTTTATAAGCTGCAGCATCGCTCCTCATCAAGCAGAATTCGTCTTTACCCCTTGTCATACGGATTTTAATGTCCACGCCATTAAGCATAAGTTTGTCTTGAAAGAAAATATCACTGTGAACAGGAGCGAGAAGTTCCACGACATTGCTCGCATTGGTAAAAGCAGCTCTTTTTGTGAGCCCGTGATTACCACCCGCGGGGTCTGATACATCCATATGTCCCGCCGTGTCTTTGTAAAACAATGCCGCAGAGAAAAGTGTTTCAAGTACGTCTCTACCATAGTTGGTAAGACACTCTGTTATACATCGATAAGGGTATGTGCTAGAGCTCTGTGATATAAGACGATCTCCTAACGACACATCCACTTGTGAAAATATAGTAGAGCCTGGATAATTAATAAGGCCCACGGGTGCTCCGTCCGCGATATCAGTGCCGTCAGCGTTAGTGATTTTGAGACGCAAAAACACCAGCGTGTTGTTTAGGTCTACATAATCCTCTCCAGTCCCTGCTATAAAAAATTCCAGCGGTGATGTGTCCGATATGGCTGATAATAGTGGTACTTCTATATAAGTATTTTTTTTCAATAGCTGTTTGAGTCATCGGTACTGTGAACAGATCCAGTTCGGTTTTTAAACATTCTTCTGACATGTTGTGTAGTAAGGCCATGATCTAAAATATTGTTTTAACACGGGGCTTTGGTCTTTTTTTTTTTTTTTTTTTGATGTAGCACATTTTGTTGTCACCAGGCGTCTTCTCTACAACTGACGCATTCTTAACATTGTGTTTTGTTTTCTTTCGTACTTGACCACTCCTCCGGATCCCTGGTGGCCTAGCTGATCTATTGTGAGCCATAGCCATCAACCCTGATCCGTCTTGAGTATCACCGTCATTAAAAGCCCGTGATAACGTGTTGGTAACAACGTCGCTTAGTATGTTTTTTGCAGCTGATTTAAGATGCGGCTTGGCTATGCTAAATCCTCGTTTTAGCAACGGTATGGCCATTCTAAAGAGTCCCCTAAACATACCATCCAGGCCGGCCCCATACATAACCCCCCCACCGGCATACCTGGGGAGTCCATTACCAGCTTGATTCTGGTAATAGCGCATGGTATCGATGTTGTTCATGTTATTGAGATACACCATCTTTAAACAAACTGTTTCACAGGTCTAAAGTGAAGTTTAACACACACCGTCCCGTAACCGAAAGGCACGTCTTGATTTTGCTCGTCTTTCACATGTATAGTAATTTCTGTGATGGACGATTTGTTAACTGACACGTGATGCGGTCTATCGTATCTAACAGTAATATTCTTATTAATATCACCGTCTATATGCACACAACGTAGTAGTGGAATGTGGTGGTCGCCAACTGATTGATATTCTATAATATCTGTGTATATATACATGGTGTAGAACCCTCCGTCTATGTCCACCTGATTGGGGGCATACGTCACAGGTGTATACCCTACTATGTGTTTTTCATGATTTTGATTACTAGTTTCTATAGCAACGCCTGGTTTTAAACCTAAAATATTAGCCAGTTTTCCATAAAATGTCAATGACGTCTTCGGAGGGGCTTTCAGAAACACTTTGTTTTTAATATGGTCATAACCGAGACTCGTCCCCGATGGTAGGTTTGCGTTGATTCCCCTGATCAAAAAAAGTACGTCCTCATAATAACCCGTCTTTAATGTGTAAGGTATGTTTGACGTTTTCCGATCGCCGGTGATGAAAAGTTCTTTGGGGTCAACATGATTCTTGATAACTGATGACTTTGTTTCATCATTGCTGAAAATGAACGTAGCATCTGTCTCATTAAACGTGTACCACGACACGGGGTATTCAAATTCGATTAACCCCACTTGCCATTCTCCTTTTAAATTTATACCTTTCGCCAATCTGGTTGTGTAATAAGATATGTGGTTTTCAGGATAAACAGATAATGATGCGTTGCATGGCAACGTAACATAAAAACCACCCTCTGCCATGGCTGTTTTTACGAGTGTGCGTTGGACACTTGTTGGTCTTTATTTTTATGGTATCTGCACATGAGCAAATCTTTCTGGTCGATCCACGACGCAAATTTTGCAGGCCACCCGAGCCATCGAACCAGCACTAATGTTTTCCGACCTTGTTTCTTCTTGTCTAAAATTTTTTCCACTTTAAACGTCTTGTTTTTGTTCACAATTGTTTTTTGTAATTCCTCCTCATAAAACACTCCATCGATAACATCGCCGTCGTAATCACATAGCCTGTAGACCGGTGGGTCTCGAGGTACACAATCCGTTATGGTGAAAAATTCATGCGTATAGTTTTCCTCATACCCTTTTGTGAATACCCCTCTTGCTTTAGAAATCCTAACAACATCACCAATTTTATATTTAAAAACGGGGTTGGCACAGCGAGCTCCGCTAGCACCATACAGATTATGAAACACCACAGACTCGTTATCTCTGTTCACATCAACCGGTCTCATTTTAATGCTACGGTGAAAACTCACATTGTACCCATCTGTGATATCTTGAAGTACATCTACGTAACGTTTGGAATTTGTTGCTGTTAAATATCTCCACATCCTACCTTTTAAGGTTCTATTAAACCGGTCAGTGACACAGGCTTTTAATTCTGTGGCAGGTGCAAAATGTATGATATTGTACTTTTTTGTCATGCTTTGAAAATGTTTATTAAAAAACTCCTTTCCGTTGTCTGTCTGTAATTTGCGTGGCACCCGACCTTCCTTCAGTATAGATTCGAAAGCTTTAGTTACCTCGATTCCTGATTTATGTTTTAATAAACGCGTCCATGCATATTTACTAAACAGATCTATACACGTCAACAGAAAACGGTTATTGTCATTTTCCGCAGCGTATGCAGACATGTCAACTAGATCGGCCTGGAACTGCATATCGATGCCATAGACAAAAACACCATTCCTTTTCAAATTCAAACGAGGATTTCTGTGTAGCGTGTATGCATCCTCTCCGGCCAGCCAGTCCGAAACTTGTTTATCGTTTAAGCGAAAACCCGTTTCCTTTAAAACACCATCTTTTAAACGTTTTTTACCTCCTAAAGACCCCGGATTAGAAGGGTTGTAATAATTTTTTTTCATTTCTTCGTTCATGTTGACGGTTCAGACTCCACAAAAGAATAACACATGTGTTTTAAATGTTTGAGAATTTATTTCGGTGAAAGAAATCAACATCATACAGCATCGAGGTGCTGTAGAAATTTTATACACATTACACTGTTTTTCTCGACAATGAAATCAACAAATGTTTTGACGATTTCACAAACATCATTCTCTTCTTTTCTTGATAACATTATGCATAAATCAGTCACATAAGCACACATACACATTATATCAGCAATTTTAATACTGCTGCCACATTCAGTCATCAGGTCTAGTATATTTCTGCTAGTTGTACAAACTGACTCGCCCGCATTAATACACATATGCATCATATCTGTCCACACATTCGACATTCCTCTCACATCACATATTTGTCTCTTGAGTTTTGTTAAACGTTTTGGGTCAACGACACAATCGTTTACAACAATAGACACATCAACATCATCATTAAAATAAATCGTTTAAATAGATACTTTGTCAGACCTGCTGTGCACCACGTGTTCCCCATTTTCAGTATCACACACGGGTTGTATGCGGGATGCCCTTCCACCCGTCCATGGTGTCGTAGACAATTTGTTCGTTGACGGTATCCACAATTTTCTCACGGACTTCACGAAGCTTCTCCACGATGTAAACTTCCTCCCGCAATTCCTGTAAAATACCGTCAACAGTACTTTGAATTCTCTCGGGGTGTCGCCTAAAACAACACCTGCTCAATGCTTGGGCTATGATGTGTTTAAGCCCCGGTTTAATCAGATTACGTGACAGTTCCTCAAAGTAGCCGTCGAAAAAATAGGCGTCAGGCTCAAACAGACAGGAATGTCTAAGTTGGCTCGGATGATCCACTTCACACCCCAGACACAGCTCCTTCTGCTTTCTGTTTACTAAATATTCGAGAAGCACCACAACTATTGCTTTTATGATTTTGAAGCCATCAGAGCGAGTGCAGTGTCTGTGTCGTCGAACCCCGCATAGGCCGCTGACCCGGCTATGGTTCCAGCGTTACCATAAGGTGTTGAAAGAAACGTCATATTATGATAACCCAAATTCATACAAAACTTATCCAGCCAAGTGTTGTCGTAAGTCTGGGGGTGTGGTTCCAGTGATGTTGCGTTGTCGTCAGGTTCCACCGGAGCGGTCTCAGGCGTATCGCTGTAACAACAGACAGACGTAGATTCTTGAGACATTGTGCATGTATGTAGTGAATGTGTCGATCCGCAGGCGTTTTTAATCGTTGTTGTGATGCGGGGGCGGACTTAAGAACCGATCTTCGGACATGGTAACGCCCTGCTCCGAATGAAACTATAACGCCTTTACTCCATTCACATCATTATGACGAAACTTTGTTAAACTAACGTTTTGTTTTTTCCGTGGCGCATAAGTTATGTCTTTACTCAGCTCAATGCCAATTCTAGGTGTTGAGGCAGACGCCGAACTTCTACCAGTTTGAGGAGTTTGTGGGGCAGACATCATGTGAGCTTTTTTTTTTGCAGTGCGTCTTCTGTGTTATAACAAGGACTATTTAAGTATCCTATTTAACCGCCCTGTTTCAACACACACACACACACACACACACACACACACGCAGACAATGGACAGGAAAAATAGTTGTAAAAATGACAACACATGTTCATGCGACCTTCACGAGAGCTCGTATTTACACTTCTAGGGTCTTTAGGAGTTCACGTTGGGACAGTCGTTGTAAAAGATAATTGCGCTAATAAAAAACAGATAAGTATACAAGCCATAGCTCTTTAACTTTTTTTTTGTTTTTTAAAACATTAGCTTCAGGTCACACACGCGCACACACATACAACCCATTAGCACCTATCACTTCGTGAAACATTAAACACACACACACACACACACACACACACACACACACACACACACACACACACACACACGCACGCAGAGGGTCTGAAGGCGTGGGTAGGGGGCATGAAAAAGTGTGTAATCCTAGGATCAAACCATTAGCACACATACGCATAGCCATTCATGGTTTAGACGTCGCGGAGCACACATCGTCTGAGTATCGTGCTGCGTCTCCAGCGTTCTAACCACGGCTGTTTATTTAATCAATAGTTTTCAACACACACACACACACACTCACACACACACACACACACACACACACACACACACACACACACACACGCACATCCCGTTAGCCCCTATCACTTCGTGAAACATTAAACACACACACACCTGGGGGATGCAGCTTCACACAGACAGACAGAGGACAGGAAAAAAAAGTCATAAAAATTACCACACATGTTCATGGGACCTTCATGAGGCCATAAATTATACAACGTGAGGGGGGTCATAAATCAATTTTTGATATAAAGTGCATGTTATAGCTACTGAGGTGGTTTGGGAACCACGAAAGTAGTTATATTTGTTGCAAGCCTTTTATCTTGCAACCACGCGTTTAATTAAATTGTGTTAATAGGTCCCCTGCATTACTTTTTAGAGTGTGCGGAAGCCTATTGCGGAGTGTAAACTTAAAAATTCTTGTGAAAGCTTGAAATTGTCTGTGCTTTAGAGGTAAAGTTTCAGTATGAAGTCTGGTCGGCCAAATCACTTATGGATTTGCCCGCCAAGTTGCCATAGCCTTGTGGATACACCACTTATGCATAGGTAAGGTTTCGACAATGACGTTAGTAAGCACACAAAAGCGTGAATTCAAATGTAAATGAGTTTAAGAGTTAAATAAGTTAATATCTTGTAACTTTTTTTAGTTTTTTTTTTTTTTGTCACCTTGCATAATTACTATAGTTATGTGTAGAGCTGCACGATTAATCAGAAAAAGATCACGATCTCAATTCGAACACCATCTCTTTCCTAAATGATAACGATTCGTCTGTCTATTAAATCTTTGACAAAAATCACACCGGAACATTCAGATCTGTGTTGGTGCTGCCGCTGAGCCACAGAGAGAGCAGTTATCATCTCTACATGGTTTTGTAACAATCTAAAAGCTCTTTATTCCACAGATACTCTGAGCTAGTCAATGTATTCAACAGGTTGTTTCAGAGGCATAAGGTATTGTAAGTATTACATACAACGATGCGACAATAATAAAACAAGGTGTTGACATGAAAAAGGAAATTTACTTCTGATACTCAAGTACTTTTAAAAGCAAGAACTTCTGTACTTTTACTGAAGTAAAAATCTGTCTTTAAACTTTCACTTGTAATGGAGTAATATGTGACCTGTAGTATCTGTACTTTGTCCACCTCTGGTTCTTTTCAATATATCTAACCACTCCTTGGACCCTCGGATGGATCAGGATCTGTACCGGAAGCATTCTCCGTTTTCTAGTTCAGAAGTTTAGTGGTTTAGTTGGGGGCCTTGCTGTATGGTCATGTTGACCTGTTCATGAAGTCTTGAAATATTGTGTCTTTGTGACTTTTGGTTTTATGATGAACATGTTGATCAACTTATGTTGTTAAAAAGCTCATGCAGATTGTATTATTCCTGTATTGTTTGAAGGGCCCTGTTGGGCAATATGTGAAGTTGTGAAGTGAATAAAATAATATTTCATGTACAAAATTAACTTTGCATTGTTTTTAGGACCATGTTCTCACATAGTGTCCATTAATGTAAATGTTTAAAAATACGATATTTGTCTTTCAAATGTAGTTAAGGTAAAAGTCACAGGTTTCCAGAAAAAGTACAGATACTCAAAAAGTGTACTTCAGTACAGTACTCAAGTAAATGTACTTTGTTACTGTCCACCTCTGAAAAGAACAAAGAGGTCAATATATTACATATATTATAAATATTTATTTATTTATTTATTTATTTAATGGTATGATAGGTACAGTTAGAGAGATGATAGATACAGATAGGTTAAAGTTTTTGAACACCATACTGCATTTGCATTCGACAAATTCCTTATGCCTATGTGTGAAATTTCATATGTCTTACATATGCCAAAACAGTAATCAGATTTATGTGGGCAAACTGACATGGGATCATCTTGAAAATGATGCTTATTGATGCTAGCTATCATTAATTCCCACACCCAGAAAATAATGCTATAAGGGGGTCAGACAGTAAATCTAAATAAAATAGCCTATAGCTGACAAGGCAGAAAGGGCGTAAAAAAAGAAAAAGAAAAAAAAATGCTCTAGTCTTTTTATGTATTTTAAACAGTTAACTGCTCTACACATGCACACCTCATTGTTTGCATTTAAACAACACCCTGAAATAAGTTTTTCATGAACTCCTTGAAAGAAACACTTGAATGAGCGATACTTCTACAGCATTTACTGATGTTGTATCTGTTAACATTAGTTGAAGCAATATGAAAAACACACTAGTTAACATACTAGTTAGTTAAAAATTGTTCAAGATGAATAAATGCTGTAAAATACATTGCTCATTGCTGGTTGATGTTAGATAACGCATTAACTAAAGTGGATGCATTAAATAACGTCAACAAATTTGTCAGTGTAAAGTGAGAGGACGCTGGTGTGTTTGTTAAAAAGCCGGAATAAAGACATAAACAGCAAACTGTTTCATTGGTTATGAAGCAATTAGCAATTAAAGGAGTGAAAAAGCTCAAGTATGTTGAAAAGTTATCAGCAGTTTATTCTCTGCAGTGGCCTGAGTCTAGTGGTAACATTCCTAAAATACCATACATTCACACTTTGAATCATAAACAACAGTCTGCCATTAATCTGCACACACTGGCAAAGACTGATGTACTGCAAACCAGCCCCATTATGTCAAGCTCTATGCAGACATATAGAAAGACTGATGTACTACAAATTGCCCTCTCTTGTGATTTATCTATTTTATACTCACATTTTACACCATTTTATACATGATCATGAAATCTGGATCTGTTCTATTAGGTCAAACCAAGCATTTGCCGGCTTGTAATAACACCTTTGGCATAACTTTACTATAAGGTCCCATTCGTTAACACACTGACTAACATGACCTAACAAAGAACTATTTTTTTTACAGAACTTATTCATCCTGGTTAATACTACTTAATAAAAATACAATTGTTCTTTGATATTAATTCATAACGCCGCCCTGCATCAGATTTGCTGAATAGGATCTGATAGTTGTTTCTTACTAATACTGAGATGCTGAGTCCAGATATGGTGTTAGTTTTGCTCTAGAACAACACAGCATTTCACAGACTATTTGTCTGCTATTTGTTTGATGTTGTAAACAAGTGTTATGTTTTGTGTACCCATTGTGGTAATTAATAAATAATAATAGTGAAATTTGACAGCTTCTACCAATTTAAATAAAACCCTGAAAGCAATATAAACATAGCAAAATTATAAAAAACTTCATTCTTATTTTGTGGGAAAACAGGACGTGAGGGAATTTTCAGTGGCATATTTGAACTCAATGTGACCAAAATAGGTAAAAACAAGTGGGATTTGCAAAACAGCATAAACTTTTTTTCTAGATGCAGGGCGGTGTAATGAACTCTACCTAATAATAACAGATACAGTATTTGAAAAGGTTTTGTTCATCGTTATTTCATGTTAACAAATAAAACCTTATTGCAAAGTGTTACCAACATTTTTATTTTAAAAGCTGAATGTTAACATCAGTTAACACATTATGAACATCAACTAACATGAAAAATAGTCTATTTATATATTAACATGAAGCTGCATGATAAACAAGATTGTTTGCTGTAAGCTGACAAACAAAAATACGAATAAAATAAATAAATAAAACAAATAGAACCTTGTTATACAATCAAAGAGTCCGAAATAGTTACATTTTTTAACAACCACTAAAAAGGTTCTTTGGGGAACTAAAAATGCCAATTTGTCCTTATAGAAACCTTTTATCCATTTTAATTCGTTTCAGTCGTGTTTTTAAAAAGGCTTATATCAGTTCACCTAAAAACGGTCACCTAACTAAACTCTACAGTAACACTGTGAATAATGTTTTAAACAGTAAAATTGACTGAATTCCAAAACAGATATGTTGATCCAGAACCTCGAGGCGTGGACACCTTTATCAGTCTCCACCGGCTACAGAAACACATCAGTGTGTTATGCAAGATTTGTAATGAGTCCTCTATGTACCATTTTCAAGCTCAGTATGAATGTAAACTTAAAACTTACACAAGTCTTTCTGTGAAATATATGTGTAATAACAAAGGTTACCAGTGTTTGAATATACAGACAGCGTTCATCTGCCCAGCTTAAAAGCCACCACTGAAAAAAAAAAGCGTGGAGTTATAGCAGCGTATTACTTAATAATAAAAACAAATCCTCGTAACTCTCATAAAACCTTTATTGTCCTTGAAGAAATATGGAATAAAAACAACATTTGCATAATTCAATTGCGTTCATAAAAATGAGAAGAGTGTGGAAAGTAAACATACAAATACAAACGACCTGCTCTTTCTACTTGTATATACACGGGTCAGAGTGCTGCTCGTCAAAGTTTAGTGCAGCGTAAACATTCACTTTTTACAAGGTCCTTTATGAACATCTGCAAGTACAGTACTCGAAAAGTAAATGTGAATCGATACTTACCCGAATTGTTTTATCTAAATAGTCCCATATCTCTTGTTTTGTTCGTGTCCTACCCGCACAAACATGGCTGCCATCTCCCACTACTACAGGTACAAGACCCCTCCCACTGCTGTGTGAGTGGAGATGAAATCACCTGAGAGCACAACGACGTGCGTTTATAATGAATAAAAGCATATAAAAGAATATGTTGCATTATATCTAAATATATTTGCTTATTATATTGCTTATTAAGTTGTAAATATTAGGGCATCTGATTGAACCAAGCCGAGTCATCGCCAGAAGTGGCCCAGACTCTAAAGCCAGATCCGGGTTAGTTATGGTGAACAAGAATCGGCCCCAGTACTTTACCGCCGTAACAAAAACACGTGTCAGAGCGAGCCGTGGGCCACACTCGGCCCCGGATAATACATGCTGATGCCGTGTCTGAGCCGCAGGCACCATGGGGGCTGCCGAGCTCGGGCCCATTACCACATGCTATCTGACGCTCGTCTAAGAAGAGTAAAAACAGAAACGCCCACTAGTTCGCCATCAACACATTCATTTTACCCAGATGACCATGTATTCAATTCATCCCTCATGACCGGAGTCAGTGGCTCAGTTTAAAAAAATTTTGATCTTTTTTTTTGCATGTTGTCGTATTTTGATCATGTTGTTATCTGTATTATTGAATGTGATGTGTGTATAATAAAGTATTATTGGCTAAAGTTAGTTAAGAATGACACAGGATATTCAGATTCGATTCCACAAAAGAAAAACTCAGATGGTTTTTAAATGTTTGGGGATTTCAGTTCAGTAAAAGAGAACAAGAGTTTTTCTCAACAACGTAATCAACAAAATGTTTCAGCAATTTCACAAACATCAGTCTGTTCATTTATTGAAACACTCTTACAAATCAATTTAACAAAAAACTTTGACCCGTCCACGGTTTTTATTTAACCAACAGCTTTTTCAGAACACACACACACACACACACACACACACACACACACACACACACATAGCGCGGTTGTAAAAACTCATTAACATACACACACAGACAGAGGACAGGCAAACCTTATAAACCACACATGTTCATGCGTCATTCACAAGACCCCCGTATTTACACTTCTAGGGTCTTTAGGAGTTCACGTTGGGACAGTCGTTGTAACAGATAATTGCACTAATAAAAACAGATAAGTATACAAACCATGGCTCTTTAACTATTTGTTTGTTTTTTTAAAACGCTAACTCCAGGTCACACACGCACACACACATACAATCCATTAGCACCTATCACTTCGCGAAACATTAAACACACACACACACGCACATAGAGGGTCTGAAGGAGTGGTTAGGGGGTATGAAAAAGTGTGTAATCCTAGGATCAACCCATTAGCACACATACGCATATCCATTCATGGTTTAGACGTCGTGGAGCACACATCCTCTGAGTATCATGCTGCGTCTCCAGCGTTCTAACCACGGCTGTTTATTTAATCAATAGCTTTTCAACACACACACACACACACACACACACATCCCATTAGCACCTATCACTTCGTGAAACATTAAACACACACACCTGGGGGATCCAGCTTCACCCAGACAGAGAGAGGACAGGAAAAATAGTCATAAAAATTACCACACATATGCATGCGACCTTCACGAGGCCATAAATTACACACGTTCATGGGACCTTCACGAGGCCATAAATTACACACGTTCATGGGACCTTCACGAGGCCATAAATTATACAACGTGGGGGGGTCATAAATCAATTTTTGACATAAAGTGCATGATATAACTACTCACGAACAATGAGCTACGGTTATAGAACTAGGGACTACGAACAACGAGCTTGAAACAAATCACTATTTTCCCTCTAATCTAAATTAAGGCTAATACTCCGCGCCGAAGCGGAAACGGAGCGCCGTATTTAAACACACTCAAAGAAATGCATGATAAATGACACCTGAAACTCATGATCACATATAAACAGGCCAACCAATGAGGAAATGGGGCAGAGACATGACGTAACACAAAGCACATGGCAAAGGTAAACAAAATGTGAGTCTTTGTGAATGGTGCTGGAATGCGCTCCTGTGGAATGCGGAAATAGGCTACGCTCCATTTGTAGCGTAGCGAGAGCGGGAGAACCTAACAGAGCCCCCCCCTTAAGGCGTGGCTCCCGAAGCACCGCAAGTTCCATCCACTCTGGCGGACCTGGGCCCCTGGGCAGGATCCTAACCTCTGCCCTCCAGGACCTGAGGCTGGTGATGTCCAGTGTCCCGAAACCAGCGCAGAGCGTGTCGGGTTTTCCTTTCAGACTTGGACGAGAGCTTGGACGAGAGCTTGGACGAGAACTTGGACGAGAACTTGGAGTGGTGCTTGACCTGGTGCTTGACCTGGTGCTTGACCTGGAGTTTGGAGTGATGCTTGACCTGGTGCTTGACCTGGTGCTTGATCTGGTGCTTGATCTGATGCTTGATCTGGTGCTTGACTTGGCGCTTAGCTTGAAGCTTGGCCTGGAACCAGGATCGGAGTCAGCTTTAGCTCCTGGATCGGAGACATCTTTGGCACCTGGATCAGAGACAGCTTTGGCACCTGGATCAGAGACAGACTTGGAAACAGACTTCGAGACAGACTTGGAAACAGACTTCGAGACAGACTTGGAAACAGACTTCGAGACAGACTTGGAAACAGACTTCGAGACAGACTTGGAGACAGACTTGGAAACAGACTTGGAGACAGACTTGGAAACAGACCTCGAGACAGACTTGGAAACAGACCTCGAGACAGACTTGGAAACAGACCTCGAGACAGACTTGGAAACAGACCTCGAGACAGACTTGGAAACAGACCTCGAGACAGACCTCGAGACAGATCTTCAGACAGACCTCGAGACAGACTTGGAAACTGGACAGAGAACTAGGTTAGACCCAAAACCATAAACAAAATCAAAAACTGGGTTGGAAATAAAGCTGAAAACTAAATTAGAGACAGGGATGGAAACAGAGCTGGAAATTAAATTGGAGACCGATTCTGAAACTGGACTGGAAGCTGAGCTAGGAAGGTAATTAGAGACAGAGGAGGAGACAGAGGAGAGGGCTGGGTCGGAAACGGAGCTGGGAACGGAGCTGGGAATCAAATCAGCAACCGAACTGAGAATCAGGGCAAAAACATAACCAGAAATTAAACCAATATAGCTAGCAACTAAATCAGGAACAGGACTGGAAACAAAGTTAGAACCTGAACTAGAAAGTGGATTTGCAACACAACTAGCAACTGGACCGAGAACTAAGCTAGAAATAGAACTGGAAATGAAGTTAGAAACCTGACTGGAGACAGAGCTGGAAACAGGACTGAGACCTGGACTAGATTCTGGACTGGAAACAGGACTGGAAACTAGACTCGGAACCGGATCAGAAATTGGCCTTGGAATAGGGCAGGAACCTGGACATGGACTTGGACAAGGACTAGAATTAGGGCAGGAACCTGGACATGGACTTGGACATGGACTAGAACTAGGGCAGGAACCTGGACATGGACTTGGACATGGACTAGGACCAGGGCAGGAATCTGGACATGGACTCAATTTAGCGTTAAAACATGGGCTAGAACTTGGAATGGAGGTCATCCCGTGGACCTCAGACATGGTCTGGGCTTGAGAAGGGGCCAACCCTTGGACCTCTGACATGGACTCAACTTGGGAAGAGGTCATCCCGTGGACCTCTGACATGGACAGGACAGGAGTGGAGATGTCTTCTAGAACCTCTGGTGAGAACATGGCTTGGGCGGAGGTCTCCTCGTGGACCTCTGGTATAAGCAGGACAGGAGAGGAGGTTTCTTCTTGAACTTCTGGCCGGATTGTGGCCTGGGCGGAGGTCTCCTCGTGGGCCTCCGATGTGAGCAGAACAGGAGAGGAGGTTCTCTCTTGAACCTCTGGCAGGAACATGGCTTGGGCGGAGGTTTCCACGTGGACCTCCGATATGAGCAGGCCAGGAGAGGAGGTTTCCTCTTGAATCTCTGGCATGAACAGGACAGGAGTGGAGGTTTTCCCTGGAACCTCCAAGAGCAGGCATTTTACATGTGGCATGGCATGGCGTGGCGTGCCCTCACTTTCCCCACTGCATCCATTTTTGGGCAGAGTATTCTGTTACGACACCAGGTGTGTGGTGGGACGAGGGAGTCAGGATGCATGCGCAGGGGAAACGTCAGTTTATTAGGAAACTGTGATATTCAAAAATAAAGGAACACACAAAAACAACAAAACATAATCCATCAAAAAAAAAAGGCAACAATAATCCAAAATGAGATAGTACTTAGCGAATGAGGCAGTAATCCAAAAAAAGCAGTAATCCAAAAAAGCAGTAATCCTTCTGCAGAAAACAAAAACACAGGGAAAAACACGCGAGGCAAGGAGGTGGTGTGGGAATCACGAACAATGAGCTACGGTTATAGAACTAGGGACTACGAACAACGAGCTTGAAACAAATCACTATTTTCACTCTAATCTAAATTAAGGCTAATACTCCGCGCCGAAGCGGAAATGGGGCAGCGAATTTAAACACACTCAAAGAAATGCACGATAAATGACACCTGAAACTCATGATCACATATTAACAGGCCAACCAATGAGGAAACGGGGTAGAGACATGACATAACACAAAGCACATGGCAAAGGTAAACAAAATGTGAGTCTTTGTGAATGGCGCTGGAATGCGCTCCTGTGGAATGCGGAAGTAGGCTACGCTCCATTTGTAGCGTAGCGAGAGCGGGAGAACCTAACAGCTGCGCTCAGAGGACAGCCTTGTTTAACACCTCGTTGGATTTCAAAAGCATCTGTTAAACAGCCATTAACGTTAATTTGCACCTTTGATTGTTTGTATAAGGTTTTAATCATGTTAATGAGCTCCTCTGGGAACCCGTAGTGTTTCATCACACTCCATAAGTACTCGCGTGAAATGAGGTCAAAAGCTCTTTTTTGGTCTAGTCCCACTATAAAATCATTTTTATCAGTCACCTTCATCATTAATTCCCTCAGAGTCCCGAGATTATCCCACATGTATCTACCTGTGATGGCGCACGTCTGTTCTGTTCCTATTATTTGGTTCAAAATGTCGTTCATGCGATTTGGAATTATTTCAACCAGTATTTTATAATCCAAGTTCATCAAACTTATTTGTCTCCAATTGTCAAAATCTGTATCATCTCCCTTTTTGTATATAAGTGATATCACGCAATGGTAAAATGATTTGTGTAATTTTCCCTCCTTTAATACTTCATTATATACATCAGCGAGTAAATCTGCTAGTTCTGTGCTGCATGCTTTATAAAATTCTGCAGGAAGTCCGTCAGGGCCTGGGCTTTTCCCTTCATTTAATTGAGAGATAACTTTGAGTATTTCATCCTCGGTTATAAGGTCCCCCAAATGTTGGTCATTTTAATCTTTTAATGTCGGGCATTCGGCTAAGAACTCTGACAATTTCTGTTTATCTTGAGCATTAAGTCTTGGCATTTTTCTTTTATTATTTTTCTTTTCTCCTTTTCATCTTCGATTACGTTGCCATTGGTATCTTTAATCCCTTTTATCTTTCTCCTCTCTCTGCGAGCTTTCAGTCTCTTAACTAGGCTTTGTGGGATACCTGTGTGATTTGTATCCATACCAGCGTGTAGCTGTACATTTAAAAATAGTTCGTCATTTAGCCGTGTGAGTCCAGATTTAGTTTTAAATAATAGGTCGTCTTCTTCTATACTTTTATTCTGTATAGTTTTGAGTTCAACATACTTCATGATAAGTTTATTATAGTATTCGTTCTTTTCTTGGTTAAGTAGTTTACATTTTTGTTTTAAGAAATTTATTTTTATTTTGTATTTTTTTTAGAATTTCCCATAATTCAACATTTGATTTCGTTAATATTTTTAATTGTTTAATACGACTAATATCTCTGCACATGTCTTGTACATTTTCTTTGTTTTTAGACACGTCGTATTTAATTTCCAAAAGCCTTTTGCTTCATATACACCTACATGGTTATTCTTTTAACCACAGCCAGATGATCGGATTCAACTAGATACTCGGTTCTGTAATGTAAAGTCTTTATCCCTTTTGAAATATAAATCCGATCTATTCTTGTTTTTGTCTTAACATCTATCCGAGTGAAGCCAAGATCATTTGGGTATTTTATTCTAAAAGTATCTTGCATTTCACACATATCACAAACATGTTTTAATAGTTTCCCTTCTCTGATTATTGTCGCGTTTGTGTTTGGGAATCTATCTTTTTCATTTGTTACAGTATTAAAATCTCCACATAAGATGATACTGTATCCAACATTTAAAACTTCATATAATTTGCGGAAGATTATAATTTTCCCGGCTCTATCCAGGGGTGTATATACATTAACAATTCTCAATTTTAGATTTTTAGTCCACTATTAGTAACCGTCCTGGGATGATTTCTCTAGACATAATAATGTCAACATTTTGTTTGAAAAATATTCCAACACCATCCGCGCTGTCTTCCCCAACTGATATAAGAGCATTTCCACTCGTCCACCTCTTAATAACATCATCAATATCATTTTTGGTTTTTAATCTCAATTCTTGAGCACATATTACGTCGCATTTTTTTTCAAGAAATGTAGATATTTTATTATCCCTGTTCTTTAATGACTATTCCATGTACATTTATTGTAACCAGTGTGAAAGTCATAAGTATTATGTAGGAAATATTTGTATTCATCATGTTCTATTCTTTCATTTTTTGAACCCTCTGTTAAAGGTGGAGATGCTCTTTTACGCCTTTTAATTTTTTTTGGTAAGTTCGTGTTTGTTTTTAGCAGCGCACATAACATTTTCAGTGTTAGTGAGGGCGAGAGTGTGTATCAGTTCACCTGCATTATCCGTGCCGGTCCGAGTGACTTCGTATTCACCAGCTAGAAGTCCATACTCTTCCGGGACGTGTCCTGCAGAAGTAAGACTTCTGATTATTCCATACCAGAAACCGAACTGGTCTAGAGGTTTATAGACCGGCTGTAGAATTTCACAGAACCGTAACAGATACTGTTCTAGATCTGCATCAGCAATTCTTCCAGTCCGAAACTTTATTACAATATTTTTAATGTCCTGTGGAGCTGATGTAGTCATCTCCCAACTTTTACAAAAAGCACTTCCTGGATTATTGTTCAAGATTTGGGTAAACCTCATCAATGCTTGCTCTTGGTTAAAACATATTTCATATTCTCTCTTATTCTCTTGGTAAAGCGATAAAAGAGTGAACATCCGTCATAGTAATCCATTGGCTATGAAGAACATTTAAGCCAACCTTGGATCTATTAGGCGCTTCTCGTTCTCCATTATAGCGCAGTCTAACCCAGTGCCTGCCGTCGGCAGGGAGGCCCCCCGGGGCGACACGGCGCGACTCCTACAGTGAAAATTAACACCTCGTTAGGTGTTTGTTTTAAGTCCTTTGTGAAAAATTGGCGTCGGGGGAGCCGCCCACGAGAGCGTTTAAAGTCCTCGCACTTCGCGGTGATTTCCCTTCAGCTGAGATTACTCCGTGGGGGGAAAAAGGCTACACGGGAGGTTAAACAGGCAAAAAGAGAAGATGAACCGCTTAAGGCACTAGCTTGCTAGTCCGTACTGCCGCTGCCGGTCCCACCCTTGCTTTTTTATTACTATTATTATTATTATTATTTTTATCAGTTATGTCATTTTAATAGTATCAGGTGTGTTCCTGAAGAAATAAGTATATACATATATATATATATATATATATATATATATATATATATATATATATATATATATTGGATTTCACAGCACAAAAATAATTTTTTAAAAAGGTACATAAGAAATAACGCATCTCTTGCGAAAATAAAAAACCCAAAACCTCCAAATGACTTCTGAGTGAACACAAAGGACAGCAAATCCACACATTTATTTAGCATCTGTAGACTTTGTAGATCTACAGAGCTTTAAATATCGGTTGATTTAAATGGTAGGTCAGAGAAAGTGTCAAATACGCAAAAGCTGAATGTCATCATCCTGCCGATGGTCCACAGGAGTTCTGTGTTATTTGGTCCAGCTGACTTTAGGAATATCATAATGCTCTGTCAGTGTGTCCAGATGTCTGTTGAACTCCTCAACTCTGCGCTTGTGTGTCTTGGAAGCTTTGTTCAAAATTCGTTCCATTTGCCTTTTCTCCTGGATTTTGTCAAAGGCGATTTGAGCCGGTGTTCTTTTATCAACATAAGCCTTCTTGGTCGTTTCCTCATCTGTTGAAGTGGTCAGCACCTGTTTTTCCAAACGCTTTGACTCCTTGTCCTTCTTCTTCTTCTTTTTACCAGCTGAAATATCTCCAATTCCTTTGACTTTTAATGATCCTTTCTGAACAGACGCATGTTCCGCCATCTTGCCTCTGTCAGACACGACGCTGCTCTCTCGAAGTCAAGCCGCTCAATAAAACTCCCCGCGCAGCGTCCACCTATTTATCTGCACTCTACAGGACCTTGTTGAGACCAGGCGGTCCTAACACCAACGGTCACACAATAGAACCCATTCAAAAAGAAACAGAACGCCACATCTTTTCACCTACTAGCGTCTTCTTCTTCCTCATTCTCTCTACACACACAAACATTATTATTACTATTATTAGTACTGATGTTTTTTCCCCCATCAGTAGTAGCAGCAGCAGCAGCAGTAGTAGTAGCAGTAGTAGTAATAGTAGTAGTAGCAGCAGTAGTAGTAGTAATAGCAGTAGTAGTAGCAGTAGTAGTAATAGTAGTAGTAGCAGCAGTAGTAGTAGTAATAGCAGTAGTAGTAGCAGTAGTAGTAGTAGTAGTTGTGGAACATAATAGTAAATCACTTTGTGTAAAACGTACATAGTAAAACATGTGACCGCTTAAAGCACGTGTGTGATAGTAGCAAATTGTTGCTAGTTCGCAGTGCCGCCGCCGGTCTTGCCTCTTCCACTCATTGTGCTGCTCAGATCTGTTCTAAGAACAGCTCCGAAATAAACGCTACGTGCCGAGTTTCCTTTTATTAAATGTGGAAATTGCTTTCGTTTGATTTAAAGGTTCATCAGTTATTATTCCTGCTCGGACTTGAATGTTCAACAAAAACTCATTATTAAAAATTTCAATCTCTTTTTTCAAATCGTTTAAATTATTTTCATCACTTTCATCTCTTGTACTTTTCAATTTTAAATTAATATATTCTATCATAATTTTCTTATGAGTCTAATTTTTTCTTTATTAAAACATAAACATTTGTACTTAATAAATTTTTAATCTGAGTCTTAAAGGCTTCCCCACAAATCACAATAATTAGTAGTGAAGACATCTAAGGTTTTAATCCTATTTATTTCTTCTTTTAGATCTATAATCAGTGCAGGACTTTTCAGAATTTGTATGTTCAATTTCCTATAGTTTATTATTTTTTCATTTTTAAAGCTAATACCGCATATGACGGTCAAGTGATCTGAATTAACCAAAAGTTTTGTTATATAATATTTAGCTTCAAAATCACTATTAACATAAATCCTGTTAATTCTGGTTTTGCATACTTTATCAAATCTTGTAAAGTCCACTTTCCCTGGATATAAAATCCTAAATATATCACTGAAACGATGATCATTCATTATAGATTTATAGATGTAAGGAATCTGCCTTCTCTCCTAATTTTACATATTTTAGTAGATATTTTATCATTATCATCTCTAATTGTATTAAAATCACCACATACAGTCGTATTGAAACCCTACCCCCAATAAAAATAACACTAGGCCATTAGTCAATAACTATCCATTTCAATTTGTGCTCATGAACGAATAAATTCAAATTCCCTACATTTAGAAACTTTTCTTCTTTGTTTTTCTTGCTGAGAAGTCCTTGATACGTCAGTAAATTCCAAATTTTGGAGAATGTCGCTCTAGAGTTAGATGGCAGAGACGCTCCTGTACCATGACAGATCGTGACAGACTGTTTTTCTCTGGTCACACACTCCCCATTTCCAAGTTCACGTCTGAAATACCTTTGTGAAAAGTGACGTTTCTGGTGCTTATACTGGCGTTCTGAAGCTGACACATCCATGTTTTTATTTTGACAAGATTGTCCTTTGACAAGATGGTCCCTTTTTGGCCCAGTATGCTCGCGCCCATTTCATCCCAACAACCTGGATCGGTACTGAAGGAATCGTTTAGGGAGCTGTCGTCACAGGCGTCAGCAACTGGGCTTGCTGTCGGTTTCCTCACTCCGCTGCTCCACCACCAGGCTAGTTGAGTCAGACACCACGTCTTCCATGTGCATTCTAGCAGGTACACTACAGACATTAGCAAGGCCCATAATGGGTGTAGATGTTCTCTCACCTTTAGGGCAGTGTTGTTCACGAAGTTTTTTTTTGCTTCATTGCCGCTGTCTTGATCGTCTATAGAGCACGTTTCTAAAGGCGGATTAACATCAGTGGTTGCAGAGGGCTTGAAATATCCTGTAAATTTGGGGATTTTTTTTTTTTTTTTAAAGCTGTTGGTTGCGTTGTTCTATCAGGGGGCGGGGACAGAAGGGCAAGGGTATTCTTTTTTTCTGACCTTTGTCTAATTGATGGGTTTTATTTCTTCTGGCTCTTAATTGGCTTAATGTGCAATTTATGATTCTGTACTTGCATGTTATATTACATATTGCAGTGTATTATTTAAATAATACAAATTGTGTTTAGTGTACATTGTATTGCACAAACATAGCACACAGTATATAATATATATTTGTATATTATGGATGATGTTTCAGTTCTCTCCCTTTTCTATTGAATTGTATACAGTAATGTAAAAATGGCAGGGTTACACTTTTTTCCTACACTACTAACCTACTACTAACTTAAACTGCTGCATAGCGATTTAAGTTATTATAGCAGCCTGTTATGACTCAGTCATTGTATTTATAAAATGAAAATGTGTTCTATTCTATAATATTTCTATTAATATTTAGCGTCAACATAGTAAAAGAAACCATTATGTAACATGTAACGCTGCCTGTGTAATCCATGCAAATCCCAATTCAATATTAACATTTCACCATCTTATTCTAATGTGAAGGACTCAGATAACACGTCTGTAATAAAAATAAAAGACATTACTAAAGAGTTTGAAAATAAGTGCAGGTTTGTGCGGGACTGCGGGTAGGCTAATATTACCATCACATCTAGCTAATTATTCAACAATGGAAATAGGCAGCGTTTAAAAAGAAATATGTAGGAGATTATTCATCATTGTGCAACAGGAATAGGCCTACCACACGCCAAAAGAACTTACACTGCTCCACTTAGTAGTGATGGGTCGTTCGCTAACGAGTCGGCTCTGAGAGTCGGCTCTGTGAGTCGGCTCCTTTAAGTGAACGATGGGAGCCGCCTCCCGTCTGAGAGCCGATTTCATTTTTTTTGTAAATTAATAAACAGAATAACGTGCTGATATTTTCGCCACACTGCTCGGTCACTTATTGCTCTGAGCTGAGCCAAATGATCTGGCTCACTAAAAAGAGCCGGAATTCCCATCACTACGACTTAGTAAAAAAGGAATGAATGGTTTTTTTTTTTGTTTTTTGTTTTTTGCCGCTTTGAGCTCATCGCGACCTCTGAGCGCTCAGCGCGGGTGTGATTATGGGCGTGACACGTGGCGTGGGTGGCCAATTGTCATGGCAACGTAAGGTCACGTTAAGACTTATAGACACGTACACGCATAGAAATCAAAGATACACAAATTGGCCATGGCCTTTTTCAAGTGCGGGGGACACATTCCCCCCACGGATTCTACGCCCATGCTTTAATCCATAAATTTTGAGTATCTTTAACATCATAAGTATTTAATCTAGGTTTTTGGACACACTGTAAAAAATTATTGTCAAATTAACAGTAACTTACTGGCAACAATTATCCAGTAGTTGCTGTATTTCATACAACAGTAAAATTACTGTAACATGTTAGGTTCAGACATGCTGTACAACTGAAAACAGCATTTTACTGTAACTTTTACCATCTTGAAGTACAGTATTATACCATAACTTTCAATAATACTGTATAGTATTATACAGTTATGATGTTATTTTAATTTCATTTATAGTGCTACTGTATAACCTGTAGAATATGTAGAAATTGTAAACTATTGATGGTCGCGCAAAAAGCACGACTCCAGTTCCCAGAACTCTCAGCGGCTCAAGGACATGGCCGCCACCAACTCTCTTGCACACACCCCACACTACACTTCCCAGCAAGCTCGGCGGCCTACAAGTATGGCCGCTAGAGACCACAACACCCAGAGCACCCACACACTGCCATGTTCACAATCACCATCATTTTAATCCCGCACACCTGTTTCCACTCTCACTGCACATTATTTAAGGACTTTTGTTTTCCAGGTTTGGGGCGAAGTATTGTTTGTTCTCTCTGAATCTCACATTACTGAGTGATTAACCCTGGACTGATTTTCTTGGCATTTGACTGCAAGCTAAGTATTTTGGATTACGATTTCATCTAAGCCCTCTACTAAGGAATAACCCTTCTGTGATAATTAACATACACTTGATATCCTGAGTGTTTGCTACAGCTGGTACTTCGTAGTTGCATACTGTATGTTAGCTACTGCTAGTTATTGTAGTATCATACTGTGTGTTTACTACTGCTAGTCATTGTAGTTCCATACCGTGTGTTTTGCAAGCTAAGTATTTTGGATTATGATTTCGTCGAAGTCCTCTACTAAGGAATAACCTTTCTGTGATAATTAACATACACTTGATATCCTGAGTGTTTGCTACAGCCAGTACTTCGTAGTTGCATACTGTATGTTAGCTACTGCTAGTTATCGTAGTGTCATGCTGTGAGTTTTCAACTATTGGTTCTTGTAGTATCATGCTGTATGTTTTCTACTGTTAGTTCTTGTAATATCATACTGTGTGTTTGCTACTGCTAGTCATTGTAGTTCCATACTGTGTGTTTACTACTGCTAGTTCTAGCTATTTGAGAAACTGTTTAATCTTTGTTACTGCACCTTATGAAGTCACAACGTCTTCCTAAAATATTGCTGTTGCCCTGTGTCCCTCTTCACATGTTTGCCGAATAAAGTGACGGACTTTTGACCGCAACTGTGTCCAGCTCTCTTCCTGTGGCGTAACAATGGGAAATAGGAAAAAGGACAACTGAAGATTTAACTGCACAAAATAAGTTTATTGTGTATTTTTAAACACATTAGTAATAATAATAATAATGCAATATAATACAATAAAAATCAGTTTTAAAACAAGACCAATGAACAATTTAAAATTAATAATTAAAAACCTGAACCACACAGAAGAAATGTTTAAGGTGACATCAAGTTTTGTGACGAGCCTGTGACACCTGCAGAGCTGTTTATTAATGACAGTTTTTTAATGCCGGAGCTGTCTGTGTGTTTTAGATGTCTTTCATAATGCATGAGGCCAGGCAGAGCACAGCTGTAAGAGTCTTACTAAAATTAATAATTAAATTACTGAACAATTCATGTATCAAAAATGATCCTGAACAGATAAAATACAAACTTACACAACAGCAGAATATAGAAAACAAGACAGGTGAGGAAGAAGGCCAGGTGAGGAAGAAGGCCGGGTGAGGGTGTGGTGAGGGAAGGGGAAACTATTATAAGCTATTAACATAAATGAAATCCTCTTTTAACTTACAGACAGACGTTATAGAACATCAAAGCCGCGCGCGGTTCTTTTAAACTAACATTAACGCTGTTACTGACATTTTGGTTTGCAGAAATCAAAGATTCATCACTAACCAGATATTTATGACGAAAACTTTACAGACAGACACAGTAACTCGAGGCAAAGGCTCTCTCAAAGCTGCTGAGAGAACTGAAGTTTCCTTCACAAAATGGCAGTTTGTGGTTGTTTTTCGCGCTCAGTTCGTATTACTGTATTTAAACAGTAACATTTCCCAAACTACACTGAAATCTACAGTATCATACTGTACACAGCTTATACACTAGTAAAATGTTGAGAATAAATTAAATAACTTGAATATCAAAGTCGTGGTCAGTTATTCTAAACTAACAATAACGTTATGCTACTAGAATTCCTGTATGCATAAAAATATTAAGATTTATTACTCACCAGATGACGAAGCACGTTCCAGGTCGGCAGAGAAGAGACACGATGCACCGACACGACGAGTATTGGACACGACAAAAAAAGCTCTTTCAAATGTGTCCTTTTTTTTTTTCTTTTTTTTTTTTTTAAAGTTGTTGTTGTTGTTGTTGTACAGGGCGTTTGTTAGTCTTTGCATGTTCGCTTTGTAAACACTGGGTCAGTAATTCCACCTACGTCACACGTGACCTTGCCAACGTGATTACGTAATGCATTTTCTACAAAAATTTTGTGTGGTGTCTTTCGCGGGCAATTTGCACTACTAAATGTACTAAATGTACAGTAACTGATAATTTCCCAGAATGCATTGAAAATCTACAGTAACATACTGTAAACTGTGTACACAGTACGGAACTGTTGAGAATACAACAATAATACTGTGAAAACAACAAAATCTACAGTAACATACTGTACGTATCTTATACATCAAGAAACTGTTGAGAAAAACAGTATAATACTTTGAAAACAACAGAAATCATTTACAGTGTACCCATCATGAGAATAGTACAGTAGTGTTTAGGACACAGCAGGAGTGTACACTTCACATTAAAGGAAACAGCACAGAAGTACACTTGATGTGTAGGGCTTTCTTCCTCAGAGGGACTTCATGATGAAGAAGTCGCAGTTGGTCCCGGGGGGGCAGCCGCACAGTTTGTCCACCCTCGCCCCCTTACGTGCTGCACACTGCTCACCCGCATCACACTGTAGGAAACAGGAAAAAACAGATAAAAAAAAAAAAGTGAGGCAGTGACAGAGTAACATGATGTACACTCTTGAAAATAAAGGTTCTTCAATGGTTCTTTACAACACCATAGGTTCAGCAAAGAACCTTCTTGTCAAGAACAAATTTTCATTGTATTGGGTTCTTGAGTTGTGCTGTATGGTTCTGTGGAGATTAAAGAGGTTTATTATATGTTCTTCAGTGCAGTGTATTGGTTCTTAAAGGTCTCATCCCTTAACAGGTTAAAGTGAACCCTATAAGGTTCTTCATGGGACCAGAAAAAGGTTCTCCTGGCATCACTCTCAAGAACCTTACTTTGGTTCTTTAAAGCACTAACTAAGGGTTTTGTTTAGAGAACTTATAATAACATGGTTCCTTGTAACACTGCTGTGAAGAACCATTTCCGGGGCTCTTTAAAGCACCAATAAACAGATGGTTCTCTAATTGGAACCTTTATTTATAAGAGTGTAGTGCACTCAGAGCTCTGCACCCTAATGAAGGGATTTAGGGACCAAGGGAACTTTGTTTGTTCTGTTATTTTGCGAGAACCGCCTGCAGAGCCTCGATCTGAAACACACACAGAGAACCGCAGAAACATTTATGTTTTTTTGTTTGTTGTTTATGTTTAATTAATTCTAATTAATTCTATTAAAATATGAATTCAAAACAATCACCCAAACAATTCACTGATTTATTTTACTTTTTCAATTAATCTGGCTTTTTAAGTTCATTTTATAAATTTTTCATTCAGCTCAATTAATCATTCAGTTTAATTAATTATTGATTTGTTTACATTTTTGTCTTTATACATATATACAGTACTGTGCAAAAGTCTTAGACACATGCAAAGAAATGCTGTAGAGCAAAGATGCCTTCAAAATAATGAAATTAAATGTTTCTACATTAAAAAAAAAAAAACACCATAAAGAGCAGTAAACAGTAGTAAATGAAACAAAGTCAATATTTGGTGTGACAAAAAAATACAAATAAAAATAAAAATAGTAGTTTTCAGTACAATTTGTGCAGTTTTATAAGGAAATAAAGTCGCTCGAGCGACTCGTCACAGCACGAGAGAACAGCTGACAGACAGCAGGTGGCGCTGATGAGGACGAGGCAGACGCTGGTCATGGTGATGAAGATCACGTTAATGCTCCGTGTGCTCCGGCGCTGGGACTCTTTATACCCGCCCTGACGCCAGATTATAAAATATTCATTCTGACCCATCACCTGTCATTCAGAGGTTCCACCGGGCCACGTCCCAATTACAGTTTAGGGGTTAGGAGAGTGTGCGAATAAAAAATCACTAGAAATGAGAATGCTGTAGCAAGTTAGTGAATAACACACACTGCGGCGCTGTGAATGAGTTACTATAGAAACCATAACGAGCGCATTCATTATAAATAAACCTGTGATGTGCAGCTGCACTACTGTCAGAGCTGCTGCTCTAGAACATTAATCAACACCTTCTGACCAACCACAATCCAGAACTCAGCAGCTCTGTGGAATAAACGAAATTATCACCTCAAACAACATCTCAGTACAGATGCGGAGACAGGAATTCATTTCAACAAGTCTAACAATCTCACCATATTATTCTATAATGATTAATATCATTATATCAGATCCGCTGAACATCATTCAGATACTGAAACCTGATTGGTTGATCCTGTTTATCACCATAGCAGCTGGTAGCCAATAAAATGTTAATCAAACAAACTAAAGGATCTGCGTTAGTGCATCAGGTACATGTAATTATAGAGGAATAGTAACGGTGACTTTGTTAACCCTTTATAAACATCGCTACGGGGCAAAACATGTTATTAGACATACTGTATATAACCATGTGTGCCGTCTGTGTGTGAAGTCGCCACTCGTACACTTCTGTCTGATGTGGAAGTGACTTTTTCTTAATGAACATGCAGTGATGATAGCGTTATATGACAGTGACATCAGAGCGTAAAGCTGTCTTTAGTTTAAAGTGTAATATTGTAAAGAGAAACAGGAGGCATTAACCCGAGCAGGACACTTCTCCTGTTCAATATCAACAGTGGTGTGATTGGTGACAGGGGGGCAGATGATGAAGGTCACAGGTGTTCAGTGATCCTTTGTTGACTCAGACTTCAGGATGTGAACACGTCAGGAGGTGAAAATGGCCCTTTAAACACACACTGTTTCATCATTTTCAGTGATTACGTCTGATCTCACAGCAGGGTGCTGCAGGAACATTTACATTTTCAACATATAATTTAATTCAGTTATATTTTACTCACGTTTAACAGTGTACACTTTGTCAGAACCACTGAAATATGAATTATAAGCTGTTTTTCATGAGTGCGATCTTTAGGACACAATCCACAGCAGCGGCAGAGACTGATTCTCAAAGGTCAATTTCTAACAAATTGGTGCCGTGATCCAGATACCACACCAACACCTTTCTGAAGATTTATGACTTTATTTACCAACCAAGAGAAAAGTTGGCTGTGTTCTTTTCCTTGTAAGATAGAAGAGGCTCCAGAGCACCAGACTGACAATGATGTTGAACCGCCGCGGCCTCACAAAGCACAAAAATGTAACACACAATCATGAAAAAGCAACAAAAAGTTCAACACAATACAGCACTATGAAATTATGTAATAATAAATTCATCTCTAATTCAATTACAGTATAACGTGTGTGTGTGTGTGTGTGTGTGTGTGTGTGTGTGTGTGTGTGTGTGTGTGTGTGTGTGTGTATAAGCAGTGATGCATTATCTCACACTGATTACATTGATGGTGTAATGAGAAGACGTGGAGGAAACTATTGCACACACACACTTAAAGGCAGCTGCTTTTGTGATTTTTTTTATTTATTTATTTATTTATTTATTTATTTATGTTTCAGGTCTGTAATTCTTGACTGACTTTATGCCGTGTTTCCTCCGAATACCAGAACAACATAAAAGTCGTAGCCCTTTCACACACAAAAACCCTTACAATTCTGTCCTTTTCTGTAATTGTAGATATTTTTACTTTTCTTGAAATAAAATAAGGTGTTGTGACACTGAGATTATTTACAGAGCATTACTGTCAACATCTGCATAAACATTTACAGCTATGAGGATTAGCAGGCTAGCTTGTAAGCTAGCAGGCACTGAGCGCTGAGGTAAATTTATCAATGGCTGGAAATCAAAATATCTAAAATTAGCATCATTACCATTAATAATTTCACACATATATTAACAAACTCAACAATTCTATTTAATCACATGATAATATTAGCTGCCTAGTAAGAGTAATGCTAGTCCTGTTTCTGTCTTGTTAACTTTAGCTAGCACTCTAGCAGCCCTGTGGTTTAGATAAACAAAAGAACACACAGTTAACTGAGCTTTAGAGATAAAGCTGAGATGAGAGGCTATACTTGTATTGATTTTTTTTTTTATCATGTTTATATGGGTATTTGTTGTGGTGAGAGTGTGAATGAAAGTCTCAGTGAGGTGAGAACAATTCATCACTAATTCAGCTTAATCATCTAGTTAATGATCAATACAGCACTGTTCTGCTCAAACCTTCATCTGGAGAACAAACACCTGCTTCCAGATCAAATGCGTTATAAAACATAAATAAGACTGAATTCAAATGAAAATAATACGGAGCCCCTGAAGTGACCTGTGCAAAAAAAAAAAAAATTCACAGAGACTTTCACGTGAGCGCAAGAAAAGTGTCTCGTGCGCATGCGTTACAGTTTCCGGTGTGTCTATAGCTGACTTCCGTTTGCTTCATGTCGCTCTGTGATTACATACCTATGTCGGGAAGCAGTAACAGAAGTAATGTCTTTGTATTGAAGGCCAACTTTAAAATATATCTCTATAAATCTTGTGCATCCATGCTCTACACACACCGGAAACTGTAACGCGTGCGCACGAGAAACTTTTCTTCTGCTCACGCGAAAGTTTCTGTGATTTAAATTTTTTTTTTTTGCACAGGTCACTTCAGGGGCTCCGTAAAATAAACACTGTTTCTTTACAAAGCTTCAAAATTCAGTTTATTTACAGTGACTTTTGATGATGATAATGATGAAGAGGATGATGATGATGATGATGATGATGGAGATGTTTATTGATGAACGATTCATATTTACACTTTTACTAAAACCTGTGTGATAATATTTACACTTTAAACTACATCGCAGTCATATAATAATAATAATAATAATAATAATAATAATAATAATAATAATTGTTAGGTTTTCTCCCGCTCTCGCTACACTGCAAAGAGAAGCGTAGACTTCCAAGGAGGCGGGGACAGAGACATGACGTGAACACAATGACTAAAAGCACATGGCAGAGATAAACAAAACAAGAGTCCTTCTGACAGGAGGCGGAATGCGCTCCTTGGAATGCGGAAGTAGTCTACGCTTCTCTTTGCAGCGTAGCGAGAGCGGGAGAAAACCTAACAATAATATACGTTAATTATTCAAGATTCCAGCCCTTTATTATAATATGAACAAACTCAGAGTCTGTGGAAGAATAGATAAAGAATAAATAATATAACAAAGGAGAAATTATAATTATATAAGTATTAAATTAAAATATATTTTTATGGCACATTTCAGCCCGAGTTGCTTTACAAGACTGAACTATTTCTAAAGAAAAAGAAACTATATAAATAAAATAGAAAAAAAAAATTATATCTCTGTAAACTGTAAGGGTTTATAATTTAATCCACAACACAATGTGCATTTTTAATCCCTAAACATCTCCATCATTCTGTTTTTTTTTTGTTGTTGTTGTTTTTTTAATTAAAATGATTATCTTGTTCAGTCTGGTGTAACATCCACTGATTTTACCAATCATACCATGTTATTATTGAATAATTACTAATTATTATTATTTCATTATGTCAGTTGACTCTAAACATCTTTCATACTTAATGATATTTAACCCTGAACTGATTCATCAGTCTGATCATAACGATGATTATTTTAACACGAAATCTGCATGGAGGATTTAATTTAATCACACACACACACACACACACACACACACGCATTAAGATGAGGTTGGTTTCAGTTGTAGTTTCGCCCCGCCCACTGCTATAATATGCACACAGGTATAAGAGAGCGGCAGACAGCTACAGAGAGACAGACAGATGTGAGAGGAGCACACTGTGGAGTTATTATTATGACTCTCGGAGAGGTTTGGAGCTGCGGCTGCTCTCACACACAGTAAGTCAACATTTATACAATTACATTTCTAAAATAATAATAATAAGAAGAAGAATAGACTTCTGTTAGGAGTTTACTATTTTGAATGTTTAGTTAGATGCAGGCTTTGATTTGAGTTAGATATGGGCTATAATCTGTGTTAAAACTTTGCTTGTATTACGAAACACAGACGTGTTGGTCGGAAGAGGGAGTCAGGATGCATGAGCTAGGGAGACGTCAGTAAATGTAGAAGAGTTTATTTTAAACAAAAGAATCCATATTATGAGCAAAACAAACTGTAATCCAGGCTGTAGTAAACAAGATTAGTTATCTGGGAAACATCGGAACAAAGCGCACGGTTAAACACATCTAAATACTAACAAACTGAACTATGAATAACAATACTATGAAAAACCAAGACTATGATTAACAATGACAAACTTATACTAATACTAACTAAATACTCCGCGCCGAAGCGGAAACGGAGTGGCGTATTTAAACCCAAAGAAAATCACAAACAGCTGAAACTCATGATTACACAGAATGAATTAGACGAACCTGAACCAATAAGAATTAAGGAGGCGGAGACATGACGTGAACAAAAACAAAAGGCACATGGCAGAGGTAAACAACATGAGAGTCTTTGTGAATGAAATGTCCATCGGAGAGTTTTTGAATAGCGCTGGAAAGCGCGCAGTGGAATGCGGAAGTGTTCGAGTCCACCGGAGACTCGGAGAACGAAGGGAAACTCTAACAGAGCCCCCCCCCCCCCCACAAAGGCGCTTCTCCCGAAGCGCCAAAAGTTTTCACCATTCTGGCGGACCCAGGCCCCTGAGCAGGATCATAAGATCAGCCCCCCAGGACCCGAGGCTGGCGATGTCCAGTGTCCTGAGGCCAGAGCAGAGCGTGTCGGGCTGTCGTCGAGAACTTGGTCGAGAACTTGGTCGAGAACTTGGTCGAGAACTTGGAGTGATGCTTGACTTGGAGCTCAGAGTGATGCTTGACCTGGAGCTCGGAGTGATGCTTGACCTGGTGCTGGGCCTGGATCTCGGAGCTGCGCGTGACCTGGTGCTGGGCATGGATCTCGTAGCTGCGCATGACCTGGTGCTTGACCTGGATCTCGGAGCTGCGCGTGACCTGGTGCTTGGCCTGGAGCTTGACCTGGAGCTTGACCTGGAAGCAGGATCGGAGTCAGCTCTGGAACGAGGATCGGAATCAGCTCTCGCACCTGAATCGGAATCAGCTTTGGCACCCGGGTCAGGAACAGCTTTGGCACCTGGATCAGAGACAGACTTGGAAACAGACTTAGAGAAGGACTTCGAGAGAGACTTGGAAATAGACTTAGAGAAGGACTTTGAGAGAGACTTAGAGACGGACTTCGAGAGAGACTTGGAAACAGACCTCGAGACAGACTTTGAGAAAGAGCAGAGAACTCGGTTAGACCAAAAACCATAGACAAAATCAAAAACTTGGTTGGAAACAGCATTGGAAATTAAATTGGAAACAGGGCTGGAGACAGAGGAGGAGACAGAGGAGTGAGCTGGGTTGGAGACAGAGGAGGAGACAGAGGAGTGAGCTGGGTTGGAAGCGGGGCTGGGAGTCAAATCAGCCTCTGAACTGAGAAGGAGGGCAAACACATATCCAGAAACTAAACCTATGTAGCTAGCTACGAAATCAGGAACTGGACTTGGAACTGAACTAGGAACAGGGTCGGAACCTGGACTTGGCCTAGGAACTGGACTTGGATTCGGGCAGGAACCTGGACATGGACTGGGATTAGGACAGGAACCTGGACCTGGACTGGGACATGGACTAGCTTGAGAAGAGGTCATCCCATGGACCCCAGACATGGACAGGGCAGGAGTGGAGGTTTCTTCTCAAACCTCGGACTGCTGCTTGTCGGGGCTGGAGGTCACCTTGTTAACCTCCTTGAGCAGCTCCCTTGTGGAGACCTTCTGCTGGGCCTCCAACTGGAGCTCGGGGCTGGAGGTCGCCACGTTAACCCCCCTGAGCAGCTCCGCTGTGGAGACCTTCTGCTGGGCCTCCTGCTGGAGCTCGGGGCTGGAGGTCGCCACGTTAACCTCCTTGAGCAGCTCCACTGTGGAGACCTCCTGCTGGGTCTCCGGCTGGAGCTTGGGGCTGGAGGTCGCCTTGTTAACCTCCAGAGGCAGCTCCTCTGAGGAGACCTCCTGCTGGGCCTCCGGCTGGAGCTCGGGGCTGGAGGTCGCCACGTTTACCTCCAGGGGCAGCTCCGCTGTGGAGACCTCCTACTGGGCCTCCTGCTGGAGCTCGGGGCTTGCCCGCCTATGGAGCCGTTTGTGTGCTCGCCAGCTGTCCTTAAAGCAGTCCTGGGAGCAGAAGTAATAGCTCCTAGTTCCCTGATTTTTACAGGTGGGGCACTGTAGACTGGCCTGCCGGGTGCAGCCGTTGGTAGCGCATTCCTGGGTCCAGGGTTGAGAGGTGCAGGCCACCATATTAGCCTGCTTCCTCTCGTAATACTCCAGGAATGACTGGCTGGACCGATGACCCAGACGGTCCTTCCCCAAGAATGTCCTGAGGTCGGGCATGAATTCTGGGCTGCCATATACCTGAATCAGTAGATCCACAAAGCCGGAAACCGAAGAGATCCTGGTGGACCCACTGGCAAGGTGAAGCTCCGCCCACTGACGGGCAGAACCGACCAGGCGGGACAGGAGGAACCTTAACCACTGTTCTTCGGTGGGCAAGGGATCCTTTACACTGAGAAAATACATTTGGGCCTTCCATAAAAAACATTGAGGCCACATGGAGAAACCATCATATGCCTCCAGGATAATAATGAAAGTCCATTGTTCAAAGGACACTGAATCGAAGGGAGGAACGAAAAATTCAGTGTGGCCGGCCCAAGATTTCCCTGCTGCATCCATGTTTGGCGGAGTATTCTGTTATGAAACACAGACGTGTTGGTCGGAAGAGGGAGTCAGGATGCATGCGCTGGGGAGACGTCAGTAAATGTAGAAGAGTTTATTTTAAACAAAAGAATCCATATTATGAGCAAAACAAACTGTAATCCAGGCTGTAGTAAACAAGATTAGTTATCTGGGAAACATCGGAACAAAGCGCACGGTTAAATACATCTAAATACTAACAAACTGAACTATGAATAACAATACTATGAAAAACCAAGACTATGATTAACAATGACAAACTTATACTAATACTAACTAAATACTCCGCGCTGAAGCGGAAACGGAGTGGCGTATTTAAACACAAAGAAAATCACAAACAGCTGAAACTCATGATTACACAGAATGAATTAGACGAACCTGAACCAATAAGAATTAAGGAGGCGGAGACATGACGTGAACAAAAACAAAAGGCACATGGCAGAGGTAAACAACACGAGAGTCTTTGTGAATGAAATGTCCATCGGAGAGTTTTTGAATAGCGCTGGAAAGCGCGCAGTGGAATGCGGAAGTGTTCGAGCGCACCGGAGACTCGGAGAACGAAGGGAAACTCTAACAGCTTGTTTCTTCTACAGGAGCAAAAATCATAATAAATACAGTAAATGAATAAATAAATACATTTATGTATGTATAAATAAATAAACAAATGAACAAATAAATAAATAAATAAGTAATCTGTCTAGTTTCACAATCACTTCTTGAAGTAGCCACTATTTCCTGCACTCACTCACTGTTAAAGCTGTCTTGGATCTGTCAGGACTGGGCTTACATCACTGTGTTCTCTTCCTCGCCAGTCACATGACTGTGGCCCTTGTGATGTCATATTGCTTCTATTAGAATCTGCTGGGTTCCAAGTTCTTGCTGCTAGAAAGAGAAAGCCAATGGCAGTTTTCTGGCTAAGATTAAGTGATGTATGTGCTGTTTTTTCACTGATTACGTTTAAGAAAGGAATTATTTTTCATTGACTTGCCCATACAATCTCGAGACTTAGGAGTTTACCATTTTGAATGTTTAGTTAGATGTAGGCTTTGATTTGAGTTAGATATGGGCTATAATCTGTCTTAAAACCTGTTATGTCCTGTCCATTTTTTCATAAGTAGAGCTGAAAACTTTATAATGTACATCAGTTCCATTTTTTTTTTTTTTTTTTTTTTAACTTTGGTTGTTCTTCAACAGGAGCAAAAGTAGTAATAAATACAGTAAATGAATAAATAAATACATTGATTTATGTATTAATATATGAATAAATAAATAAATCAATCAATAAATAATCTGTCTAGTTTCACAATCACTTCATGAAGTAGTCACTATTTCCCCCGCTCACTCACTGTTAAAGCTGTCTTGAATCTGTCAGGACTGGTCTTACATCATTGTGTTCTCTCCCGCGCCAGTCACATGACTCTGGCCCTTGTGATGTCGTATTGCTTCTATTAGAATCTGCTGGGTTCCAAGTTCTTGCTGCTAGAAAGAGTAAGCCAACGGCAGTTTTCTGGCTAAGATTAAGTGATGTATGTGCTGTTTTTTCACCTGATGACGTTTAAGAAAGGAATTATTTTTCATTGACTTGCCCAAACATTCTCGAGTCTTAGGAGTTTACCATTTTGAATGTTTAGTTAGATGTAGGCTTTGATTTGAGTTAGATATGGGCTGTAATCTGTGTTAAAAACCTGTTATGTCCCCTCCTTTTTTTCATAAGTAGAGCTGAAAACTTTATAATGTACATCAGTTCCATTTTTATTATTTATTTTTTTTAAGTACCATATGTAACTTTGGTTGTTTCTTCAATAGGAGCAAAAATAGTAATAAATACAGTAAATGAATAAATAAATACATTGATTTATTTATTAATGCATAAATAAATAAATAAATAAATAAATAAATAAATAAATAATCAATCTGTCTAGTTTCACAATCACTTCTTGAAGTAGCCACTATTTCCCCCACTCACTCACTGTTAAAGCTGTCTTGGAACTGTCAGGACTGGGCTTACATCACTGTGTTCTCTTCCTCGCCAGTCACATGACTCTGGCCCTTGTGATGTCGTATTGCTTCTATTAGAATCTGCTGGGTTCCAAGTTCTTGCTGCTAGAAAGAGAAAGCCAATGGCAGTTTTCTGGCTAAGATTAAGTGATGTATGTGCTGTTTTTTCACCTGATGACGTTTAAGAAAGGAATTATTTTTCATTGGCCTGCAGAAACATTCTCGAGACTTAGGAGTTTCCCATTATGAATGTTTAGTTAGATGTAGGCTTTGATTTGAGTAAGATATGGGCTATAATCTGTCTTAAAACCTGTTATGTCCCCTCCTTTTTTCATAAGTAGAGCTGAAAACTTTATAATGTACATCAGATCCATTTTTGTTTTTATTTTTTTATTCATTTATTTTTTAAGTAAGATATGTAACTTTGGTTATTTCTTCAACAGCAGCAAAAATAATAATAAATACAGTAAATGAATAAATAAATACATTTATGTATGTATAAATAAATAAACAAATGAACAAATAAATAAATAAATAAATAAATAAGTAATCTATCTAGTTTTACAATCACTTCTTGAAGTAGCCACTATTTCCCCCACTCACTCACTGTTAAAGCTGTCTTGGAACTGTCAGGACTGGGCTTACATCACTGTGTTCTCTTCCTCGCCAGTCACATGACTCTGGCCCTTGTGATGTCATATTGCTTCTATTAGAATCTGCTGGGTTCTAACTTCTTGCTGCTAGAAAGAGAAAGCCAGTGGCAGTTTTCTGGCTAAGATTAAGTGATGTATGTGCTGTTTTTTCACCTGATGACGTTTAAGAAAGGAATTATTTTACACTGACTTGCCCAAACATTCTCGAGACTTAGGAGTTTACTATTTTGAATGTTTAGTTAGATGTAGGCTTTGATTTGAGTTAGATATGGGCTATAATCTGTGTTAAAACCTGTCATGTCCCCTCGTTTTTTTCATAAGTAGAGCTGAAAACTTTATAATGTACATCAGTTCCATTTTTAAAAATTTTTTTATTTTTATTTTTATTTTTTTTTAAGTACCATATGGAACTTTGGTTTTGTCTTCTACAGGAGCAAAAATAATAATAAATACAGTAAATGAATAAATAAATACATTGATTTATTCATTAATGCATAAATAAATAAATAAATAAATAAAAATAAATAAGTATCACCGGCTGTAAGATTGGGACATGCAAAGACATTGTTAATGACGGCCGCTAAATATCCTATCGATCACGTGTGTCTGAAAAATTTTTCAATTCCTGCAGGATCTCGTGTCTGCAATCAAGAAAATTTATTCTTAGGAACTCTGCCAAAATTGGTGGTTCTAGCGATGGTCGATAATGATGCATTTACAGGAGCTTATAATAAAAATCCATTTGCTTTTAAAAACTATGACCTAGAATTTTTGGCTATTTATCTGGATGAACAACACCCTGCAAAGCCTCTGCAGCCTGAATATGAAAGTGGCTCTGCAGTACGTGAATTTTACCAGTTAGCGCTGGCTTCTGGAAAACATCTTAAAAACCAACCTCTTTCAATAGACAGGGAAGATTTTCTACAGGGGTATACCCTGTACACATTCAATCTCACGCCAGACGAGGAGTGTGGCCAACACATTTCACTCATCAAGTCTGGAAACATCAGACTAGAAGCTCGTTTTAGACAGCCGCTACCCAGAATGATTAATTTGATTGTTTATGCCATATTCGACAGCATAATCGAAGTGTCAAATCGTCGACAGATCCTGGTTGACTACTATTAATATGTAAAATAATAAAATTAAAAAATGGACACAGTAGAACTTACGGCCGTCATGGACAAGATCTCATACAACACACATTTTCTCGGTGTGCTCCCGTGTGACTATCTTCCAGAAGATCCTTTAAGAAAATGGTAGTGGTATGGTTGTGATAAACACACACCCATCAGGACTCCCAGGTGAACACTGGCTGGCCATCTACATAAATGAAGATGGTGTGGGTTGTTTTTTCGACAGTTTTGGTAATAAACCAGATTACCCACGTTTTCCGTCACTTATTAAAAACTTTCTAAACCGCAATTCTAGTGTTGTACAATATTCATCAGTGCAAGTCCAAGATTTTTCATCAGATACATGCGGGCAGCATTGTGTGTTCTTTCTTTACCATATGTCAAAGGGATATGATTATGATTATGTGATGAGTCTGTATACCGGTGATTTTATTAAAAATGACAAAAAGGTATCTGCTTTTGTGAAAAAACTAAAACAGACTCGTTGTAATGAAAATGTTTTCAATTGTCTACGCTGTGTTCAGACGTGTGAAGTGTTTATGTATTATGCTTAACATTTTCAAATAAACAACAACTAAAGAAGAGAAGCGTCTTTTTTTGTTGACTTTATTATTATTATTATTATTATTATTATTATTATTATTATTATTATTATTATACATACAACACAATCAATAATATCGATAATAATAACATGACCAAAAAAATAAGAAACACAGAACATACAAAATCTCTGAGATTAATATTTCAACCACTGACTCAGGTCGAGAGACGGTGAGCTGAATAATGCAGGCTCGTCTGAATAATTTGAGCGTGATGCTGCCGCTTTCTGTCCTTTTTTACTCTTCTTAGATGTGCTGGTTATAATAGGTGTCGTATTGTTTTTGAAAGAGTTAATAACTTGTCTGACATAACGATTCGGCACCGTGGAGTACGGTATATTTAAAATAGTAAAAGCCTGCAGAAACTCATTCCAGCCAATAGGTCTCAGCGCGTCAGAAACCTTTTGTGGAGCAGTGACACCTCTGACTAAATCGAGCATGTGTGTGAACCGTGGATTGTTCGGCCTTTAAACACAAACTCCCCCGACTCAGCCCAATATGCGACGTCTTTAGATTTAGAAATTTTATCTAAATTGTAACAAGCGTTTTTTACACTCCTCTGTGGAACGTTCTTCAAAACGTCGAGCACAACAGTGTCTGAAATATCGTGAATGGCCACGCCCACCGCAGAGGACTGGTCTTCTTTTTCAACACCGTCAGGCTGTGGGAGTGTTAATGTTAACGTGTTGGTTTCACGGTCCCCCTGTCTTGCGATTGTTAAAAAACGTTGTAATGTATTTGTATACAGCTTAGACCTTGAATATCTAGACCGCGTGTTGTTTTAACATACTCAAGCCATTCGACGGATATGTTTGAGTATGTCTTGTTCTGATATGTGTAAGCATTGTTATGTGTTAGGGCTAATGTGTCTTTTGGCAGAAAGTGTGTTTTATACACGGCCATACAGCAGGCCGCCAAGGTAGTATATCTAAACGGATCGAGTTTGGTGCATTGAATGAACTCATCACGGTACTTCACATATGTTTCCCTGAGTAAAACAACATCGTTGGTATTCTGTTCGCTGATGTCGTCTTATCTAAATCTAGATGCTCGACCGTGATCACAACCATTCTCATCCCGACAACGTTTTGCCATTTTAAAAAAAAGACATTTATTTAAACAAACACTTATGGGTGTGCACAAAATAACTAATGAAATAAACCCTGATAAACAGTAAAACAACAACCTTGATAACAGTAAAACAAGAACGCTGGCAATCAGTAAACAAGAAGTCTACCAAACAACATGTAACAACTCAATCATTACTAGCATTATTCTTTTCCACCAGAGTAATGTAATGGATCAACTTTAAACATGAAAAATGAAACAGAAGCGCACGCTTGGATTCGAAGCACCCTTTTAAAGGGGACGAGTTTTAAAGCGTGCCCGCATTATCTACCAGAATATGTAGTAAATCGGATGAATCTGCAACGTTTAAAATAATATTCTCCACCAGTTACAATTCATGTAACGAATTAAAAGATGTTTAACACGTTTAAATGTATTCTCCAATTTATATAAGGAATTAGCTCGAATGGCGTGAAATATATCTATATATCTAATCAACGCGTGTTGTGACCAGTTATAAATATACATCAGCCATGAAAGGGAATTCATGTATGTGCACATATACATATAGATAATTAACTACAACGGATTATAATTAATTATGGCTATGTATGTGGTCTAGATCAGCTTTTAGGATTAGCTGTAGTCTAGTTTAGAATTATGAACTCTAAAGATGGAGTTTATCCTTCTGGCCAGGAAGGAAATCTCCGTTTCCAGAGCGTGTAGCCGAGATCTGTAGCGTTTAAGGGACTCATCACCTGACCAAAACAGAGACAATCAAGCATGGGATAATAGATTTTAATAACTAGATGTAACTATGGATACACACGACTAACTCTAAGCAAAACATACATATGTAAATCTATATACAAGGAAAGAAAAGGTATAGAGAGAAAGTAATGAAATAAAAGGGAATGGCAGACAGAAACACAACTAATTAGCCTTTTTCAAAACCAGTAACAAAATTAAATCTCCTGTAAACAGGGGTACAATCTTAAACGCAGATATAGATCCATTAACTATACTTGCATGGCTTTGGTCTGAAAGTTTGCGCGAGGTCGTGTAGAGTTCGCTGGTTCATCGTGCCGTTTGAAAAGGCGTGGACCGTGAGGTGGTTGCATCTTTTTGTCCGGGAGAGAGAGATCCTGGCTTCCTCTTCCCGGGGCACATGGCCCCGGGGGAGAGAAGCCGGAAAGAGTGTAGAAGTGAAGTTGAAGAGTGTGAGTGAAGAGAGACTGTAGAGTGCTGGAAGAGAGAATTTATTGTTTTAAAGACAACACCAGCACACACGCCTCTTTGGGCTATGGGCCAATCAGGAAGTTCGATTTGTTGGCGGGATGAACTCTCTTTGTCTGGTCTCAGACCCAAATTTGCATGTCCAGGGAGGAGCCGATTTAAACCATATTACGTGTGAAATTAAGAAAAAGCATGAAATAATGTATCCCATTGCAATATGACATGCATAATCAATCAAGGTATCTCTAGATGATTAACCTCATACCAAATTCGATGGACTTATAAAGAATATTACAAGTAAAACATGGTTACAGACATTTAAAATAATATCCTAAGTTAAGCTATCTAAAATCATTATGGTTAGGTCACATAAACACACAATATATGCAAACAAGATAACATCACACTATTTAGACATCGAATAATTACATATAATTACGTGTCACATTCAAAAGAAATTCTTACATTGTGTGTGTGCATGGGTGTGTGCTTTGTGTTTGTGTGTGTGTGTGTGTGTCTGAAGGGGTGGGGGGGGGGGGTCGTGTTGCATTTCGATGGCATCTGGTGAAGAGGTTAGATAAGGATTCACAGCTCAAGGAGACAGAGAAACTTTGCTAAATCCAGGCTGATTCAGAAATCAGTTTGATACATTCAGACGTTACAAACGACTATCACACACAAACTATCACTAACAAACTAACACTACTTACACATTCTAATAGTAAAGACACAATTTATAATGATATATATATATATAAGGATTTCTTTTTTCACAACTCACCCAAGTTTGTTTTTGAGCAAGAGCACTATCTCTTTTAACAAATCCATTGTTAGTTTTTGATCCTCTGCTATTCGACGGGTTTCTGTTTCGCTAAAACGTGGTTAAAATATATCCCGTGTTATTGGTGTGTAGAGGCTAAATTCCGAGCATGACATTCCTGCTTCTTTTCAAAGATATCCAAGCGTTGGTTAACATTAATACCATGGTCGTGAATACGTTCCTCGATGGTTTTTAAACGGTCCTCAATGGGTTTGAGACAATTCCGTATCGTGTCGATTAAACATTGATTAACGTTTTCTGATTCCTGTCTGTATGCCTCCTGATTTGAAGGTAGAGCTTGTGTGTCCACACCCGTGGGTTGGGTTTCTTCCACCTCGTGCGGTCGTACCGGGCTAAACTCGACTGCATTCCAAGATTCTAACAGCTTGTCACCCCAGCTAATACCATCAGTCGTATTGTCGTCGGAGGGCTTATCCGCAAACGTCTCTGTGGAAAAAAGAACACATGGTTATCGTATTAATTAGGAAAAGATAAAACAACATTTTTTACAGAATTGCACATATGCTACATACCATCTGACACACCGCTCGATTGTCTCCTCCGTTTCTGTTCCGGCTCTGTCGATGGGGATTCTGAATTAACTTCACACCCAACAGTCTCTGCGTGGATCTGTGTGTGTGTAATCTCTTCACACTTAGCTGCTCGGCGTTTTTTAACACCGCTACAGCTGATAGACCGTGCTGTCTGATTATCGTGTCCAGATACACCAAGCTTGTTTACAAGGCTTGAACCTACTGGGTGAAAACAATCAAATGACATAAGTACATTTTAAACATTTTTCAACATTCATGTAAACATTTTTTCAACATTCATGTAAACATTACATCATTACAATACCACATACTGAGTGGGGGGTTATTCACACTCTCTCGCTGTGTCACATGCTCTGAGACCGGTCTATCATACGTCTTCGATCCTACGGACAGACAAATAACAGACAAATTAACACTATACATAACATCATACATTATAAATACCATGTGGAAATGTTTTATACATATACATAAACATTTTATATGGACCGCTTGCATGGTTCAGGTAACAAATCTCACCAACAATAGCATCAGTTTCGTTCACATCACCTGGATCATTAGAGAACCTGTTTAAGCATTTTTACATCAGAACAGCGACTCATAAATTCTTAACAACAACAATAATAAAAACATGATAAAAAAATACACTTACTGTTAAGATAGACGGCCATCTTCTCTTGAAACAATCTTACAATCAAATCAACAAAACTTTTCGAAAAAAGTAGCTTTTAGTTCTCCTTCGTGGAGAGCTAAGTTTCACTACACAGACGATCCACACATTGATCCGACGGCATACCTGCCAAACCTGCCTGGGTATTTAACAGCATTTCTCAGAACACACAAACATAACGCGCCGTAAAAACATACATGCACACACAGACAGAGGACAGGAAAAAAGTACTCTAAAATGTATTGTCAAAAATCACACATGTTCATGGGACACAAATATGCTTCTAGGGTCTTTAGTTACCTGGTCTCACGTGGGCAGTCATTGTAAAGAGGACTGATGAGAAAATATAATTTTATCACATATATGATGACAGATGACTTTCTTCATGTTAAATTTGACTTTTTTTCACATTTTCACACTTTATTAGGACATGATGTATGTTAATATAAACAATCATATTTCATGTTATTTTAGGTCAGAGACATGTCTAACATATCATAGTATCATATCATGTTATAAAGAAGTGAAAAGTGTTATATTACATTTCATATCTGAAGTGAAAACATACATTTTTTAGAAAAACACGTTTCCATTGCTCGCAGACGCTTGAAATTCGCTGTATAGCGCTTTAGTTGTATGAAGCGCACGCATGTGTATGCACATAGAGGACTGATGAGTACACATGATGTTACCACATATATGATGACAGATGACTTTCTTCATGTGAAATTTGACTTTTTTCACATTTTCACACTTTATTATGACATGATGTATGTTAATATAAACAATCGTATTTTGTGTTATTTTATGTCAGAGACATGTCTAACATATCATAGTATCATATCATGTTATAAAGAACTGAAATGTTTCATATTAGATTGCATCTCTGAAGTGAAAAACATACATTTTTTGGAAAAACACGTTTCCTTTGCTCGCAGACGCTTGAAATTGGCTGTATAGCGCTGCAGTTGCATGAAGCGCACTCATGTGTATGTGTTAGAGCTCTCGCCAATCGCTGCTCCGGGAAGGAGCAGCATGAATCGCTGCCCCGCTAAGGAGCAGCATGTCTACGCGCTTTCTAGCGCTAGTATTAAAAAAGAACTCTCCGCTGGACATTCCGATAACAAAGACTCTGGTTTTGTTTACGCTGCCATGTGATTCTTTGTTTTTGTTTACGTCATGTTTCTGCCCCCGTTTCCTCATTGGTTCTATGGTTATCTTCTAATTATTATTTCCAGGTGTCATATATTACTTCTGATTCGCGCTTAATTTCCGTGGATACTAAAACCCCTAAGTTTGTCCAGATCTTTTCGGAGTATTGAGTTATATTGAGTTAGATCGAACGAAAATGATATTGAACTGAATTGTATTAGAATGAAGTAGATTGTAAACCTTGCGATTTCTCTTCCTGGATTTTTGCCCTGTAAACCTTGCGATTTGTCTTCCTGGATTTTTGCCCTGTAAACCTTGCGATTGCTCTTTATTTATTATGTTGATGTTTTCACTTTAGAATGTGCCTGATGTTTTTTTGTTTCTAATAAACTGACCACTTTCCCCTGCGAGTGCATCCTATCTGACTCTTCACCCAAGTAACGTAACAGAATACTCCGCCAAAAAATGGATGCAGCGGGGAAAGTGAGGGCAAGCCGCGCCATGCCACACCACGCCATGCCACGCCACGCCACATTTAAAATGCCTGCAAACAATTCAATTTTTTTCCCCCAATGGACGTTTGTTTATCCCCCCGATGAGTTTAATGGCTTTTCCACCTGGCCACAGTGCTTCTGTTTGCAGGCACAGATTTATTTCCTGAGTTTGGAGGACCCCAAGCCCGACGAGGAACAGTGGGTGGGGTTCCTCCTCTCTCGTTTGGTCGGCTCTGCTCGCCAATGGGCAGAGCTTCACCTTGCCAGTGGATCCACGAAGTTCAAAACAGTTTTGGGCTTTGTGGATCTACTGGTCCAGGTGTTCGGAAGCCCAGACTTCCAACCCGACCTCAGGACCTTTTTGGGGAAGGACCGTCTGGGCGACCGACCTAGCCACTCTTTCCTGGAGTATTATGGGGGTAAGCGGGCTAACGTGGCGGCCTGCTCCTCACATCCCCAAAACCAGGAGTGTTCCACCGAGGGATGCACCCGCCCAGCCATCCTGCAGTGCCCCACCTGCAGGAACCAGGGAGTAAGGAGCAGCTTCTTCTGCTCCCAAAACTGTTTCAAGGGCAGCTGGCGGGTGCATAAGCGGCTCCACCAGTGGGCACCCTCAGAGCTCCAGCCGGAGACCCAGCAGGAAGTCTCCACAGCGGAGCTGCAACTGGAGGTTAACATGGCGACTTCCAGCCCCGAGCTCCAGCCGGAGGCCCAGCAGAAGGTCTCCAGAGCGGAGCTACAACTGGAGGTTAACCAGGCGACCTCCAGCCCCAAGCAGCAGCCAGCGAATAAAGAGGAAACCTCCTCTCCTGGCCTGCTCGTCTCAGAGGTTCTAGAAGAAACCTCCACTCCAAGTCCATGTCCAGATTTCACTCCTGCTCCCAGTCCTGTCCTCAGTCCTGCTCCCAATCCTGTCCTCAGTCCTGCTCCCAATCCTGTTTTCAGTCCTGCTCCCAATCCAGTTCTCAGTCCTGCTCCCAATCCAGTTCTCATTCCTGCTCCCAATCCAGTTCTCAGTCCTGCTCCCAATCCAGTTCTCACCCTGGTTCCCAGTCCGGTTCCTACTCCGGTTCTCAATCCTGTTCCCAGTCCTGCTCCTAGTCCAACTCCCAGTCCGGTTCCCAGTCCGGTTCCCAGTCCGGTTCTCAATCCTGCTCCCAGTCCGGTTCCCAGTCCTGCTCCCAGTCCGGTTCCAAGCCCCATTACCAATCATTTCCCAAGTTCAGTTTCTGATTTTTATGAGGGCTACATGGGTTTAATTTCGGGATGGGTGGTAGCCCTCCTTCTCAGTGCAGAGGGTGTTTTCACTCCCAGCTCCACTCATAACCCAGCTCACTCCTCAGTCTCCAGCCCTGTCTCCTCCTCAGTCTCCAGCCCTGTCTCCTCCTCAGTCTCCATCCCTGTATCCTCCTCAGTCTCCAGCCCTGTCTCCTCCTCTGTTTCCAACCCAACTCACTCCACTATCTCCTCCTCTGTTTCCAACCCTTTCTCCTCCTCTGTTTCCAACCCAACTCACTCCACTGTCTCTAATCCAGGAGCTGAAGCAGGTTCCAGACAGAGCGCCAGGTCACGCGCAGCTCGGAGATCCGGGCCCAGCACCAGGTCACGCGCAGCTCGGAGATCCGGGTCCAGCTCCAGGTCACGCGCAGCTCGGAGTTCCAGGCCGAGCACCAGGTCATGCGCAGCTCGGAGACCCAGGCCGAGCACCAGGTCACGCGCAGCTCGGAGACCCAGGCCGAGCACCAGGTCACGCGCAGCTCGGAGTTCCAGGCCGAGCACCAGGTCACGCGCAGCTCGGAGACCCAGGCCGAGCACCAGGTCACGCGCAGCTCGGAGACCCAGGCCGAGCACCAGGTCACGCGCAACTCCGAGACCCAGGCCGAGCACCAGGTCACGCGCAACTCCGAGACCCAGGCCGAGCATCAGATCACGCGCTACTCCACGATCCAGGCCGAGCATCAGTCCTCGTCCAAGTCCTCGTCCAAGTCCCCGTCACGACACGGTCGACTCTGGCTGCGGGACATTAAATTGCACCAGCCTCGGTTCCAGGGGGGCAGATGTGCTAATCTTGCCCAGGGGTCCGGGTCCGCCAGAACGGACAAAACTTGCGGCGCATCGGGAGCCGCGCCTTAGGGGGGGGGCTCTGTTAGCGCTCTCGCCAATCGCTGCTCCAGGAAGGAGCAGCATGAATCGCTGCCCCGCTAAGGAGCAGCATGTCTACGCGCTTTCTAGCGCTAGTATTAAAAAAGAACTCTCCGCTGGACATTCCGATAACAAAGACTCTGGTTTTGTTTACGTTGCCATGTGATTCTTTGTTTTTGTTTACGTCATGTCTCTGCCCCCGTTTCCTCATTGGTTCTATGGTTATCTTCTAATTATTATTTCCAGGTGTCATATATTACTTCTGATTCGCGCTTAATTTCCGTGGATACTAAAACCCCTAAGTTTGTCCAGATCTTTTCGGAGTATTGAGTTATATTGAGTTAGATCGAACGAAAATGATATTGAACTGAATTGTATTAGAATGAAGTAGATTGTAAACCTTGCGATTTGTCTTCCTGGATTTTTACCCTGTAAACCTTGCGATTTGTCTTCCTGGATTTTTACCCTGTAAACCTTGCGATTTGTCTTCCTGGATTTTTGCCCTGTAAACAGTTGCGATATCTCTTTATTTATTATGTTGATGTTTTCACTTTAGAATGTGCATGATGTTTTTTTGTTTCTAATAAACTGACCACTTTCCCCTGCGAGTGCATCCTACCTGACTCTTCACCCAAGTAATGTACTTTGACAGTATGCACATAGAGGACTGATGAGTACACATGATGTTACCACATATATGATGACAGATGACTTTCTTCATGTGAAATATGACTTTTTGTCACATTTTCACACTTTATTATGACATGTATGTTAATATAAACAATCGTATTTAGTCTTATAATAGGTCAGAGACATGTCTAACATATCATAGTATCATATCATGTTATAAAGAAGTGAAAAGTGTTATATTAAATTTCATATCTGAAGTGAAAACATACATTTTTTAGAAAAACACGTTTCCTTTGCTCGCAGACGCTTGAAATTCGCTGTATAGCGCTTTAGTTGCATGAAGCGCACGCATGTGTATGCACATAGAGGAATGATGAGTACACATGATGTTGCCACATATATGATGACAGATGATTTTCTTCATGTGAAATATGACTTTTTTTTCACATTTTCACACTTTATTATGATATGATGTATGTTAATGTAAACAATCGTATTTAGTGTTATAATAGGCCAGAGACATGTCTAACATATCATAGTATCATATCATGTTATAAAGAAGTAAAAAGTGTTACATTAAATTTCATATCTGAAGTGAAAACATACGTTTTTTGGAAAAACACGTTTCCTTTTCCCGCAGACACTTGAAATTCGCTGTATAGCGCTTTAGTTGCATCAAGCGCACTCATGTGTATGCACATAGAGGACTGATGAGTACACATGATGTTACCACATATATAATGACATATGACTTTCTTTATGTGAAATTTGACTTTTTTTCACATTTACAAACTTTATTATGACATGATGTATATTAATATAAACAATCGTATTTAGTGTTATTTTAGGTCGGAGACATGTCTAACATATCATATCATATTATAAAGAAGTGAAAAGTGTTATATTAAATTTCATATCTGAATTGAAAACATACATTTTTTAGAAAAACACGTTTCCTTTGCCCGCAGACGCTTGAAATTCGCTGTATAGCGCTTTAGTTGCATGAAGCGCACGCATGTGTATGCACATAGAGGACTGATGAGTACACATGATGTTACCACATATATGATGACAGATGACGTTCTTCATGTGAAATATGACTTTTTTTCACCTTTTCAAATTTTATTATGACATGATGTATATTAATATAAACAATCGTATTTAGTGTTATTTTATGTCAGAGACATGTCTAACATATTATAGTAGCATATCATGTTATAAAGAAGTAAAAAGTGTTATATTAAATTTCATTTCTGAAGTGAAAACATACATTTTTTAGAAAAACACGTTTCCTTTGCCCGCAGACGCTTGAAATTCGCTGTATAGCGCTTTAGTTGCATGAAGCGCACGCATGTGTATGCACATAGAGGAATGATGAGTACACATGATGTTACCACATATATGATGACAGATGACTTTCTTCATGTGAAATATGACTTTTTTTCACATTTTCACACTTTATTATGACATGATGTATGTTAATATAAACAATCGTATTTAGTGTTATAATAGGTCAGAGACATGTCTGACATATCATAGTATCATATCATGTTATAAAGAAGTGAAAATTTTTATATTAAATTTCATATCTGAAGTGAAAACATACATTTTTTAGAAAAACACGTTTCCTTCGCCCGCAGACGCTTGAAATTCGCTGTATAGCGCTTTAGTTGCATGAAGCGCACGGATGTGTATGCACATAGAGGAATGATGAGTACACATGATGTTACCACATATATGATGACAGATGACTTTCTTCATGTGAAATATGACTTTTTTTCACATTTTCACACTTTATTATGACATGATGTATGTTAATATAAACAATCGTATTTAGTGTTATAATAGGTCAGAGACATGTCTGACATATCATAGTATCATATCATGTTATAAAGAAGTGAAAATTTTTATATTAAATTTCATATCTGAAGTGAAAACATACATTTTTTAGAAAAACACGTTTCCTTTGCCCGCAGACGCTTGAAATTCGCTGTATAGCGCTTTAGTTGCATGAAGCGCACGCATGTGTATGCACATAGAGGACTGATGAGTACACATGATGTTACCACATATATGATGACAGATGACGTTCTTCATGTGAAATATGACTTTTTTTCACCTTTTCAAATTTTATTATGACATGATGTATATTAATATAAACAATCGTATTTAGTGTTATTTTATGTCAGAGACATGTCTAACATATTATAGTAGCATATCATGTTATAAAGAAGTAAAAAGTGTTATATTAAATTTCATTTCTGAAGTGAAAACATACATTTTTTAGAAAAACACGTTTCCTTTGCTCGCAGACGCTTGAAATTCGCTGTATAGCGCTTTAGTTGCATCAAGCGCACGCATGTCTATGCACATAGAGGAATGATGAGTACACATGATGTTACCACATATATGATGACAGATGACTTTCTTCATGTGAAATATGACTTTTTTTCACATTTTCACACTTTATTATGACATGATGTATGTTAATATAAACAATCGTATTTAGTGTTATTTTAGGTTAGACACATGTCTAACATATCATAGTATCATATCATGTTATAAAGAAGTGAAAATTTTTATATTAAATTTCATATCTGAAGTGAAAACATACATTTTTTAGAAAAACACGTTTCCTTTGCTCGCAGACGCTTGAAATTCGCTGTATAGCGCTTTAGTTGCATCAAGCGCACGCATGTCTATGCACATAGAGGACTGATGAGTACACATGATGTTACCACATATATGATGACAGATGACGTTCTTCATGTGATGTGAAATTTGACTTTTTTTTCACATTTTCACACTTTATTATGACATGATGTATGTTAATATAAACAATCATATTTAGTGTTATTTTAGGTCAGACACATGTCTAACATATCATAGTATCATATCATGTTATAAAGAAGTAAAAAGTGTTATATTAAATTTCATATCTGAAGTGAAAACATACATTTTTTAGAAAAACACGTTTCCTTTGCTCGCAGACGCTTGAAATTCGCTGTATAGCGCTTTAGTTGCATGAAGCGCACGCATGTGTATGCACATAGAGGAATGATGAGTACACATGATGGTACTTCATATATGATGACAGATGACTTTCTTCATGTGAAATATGACTTTTTTTCACACTTTATTATGACATGATGTATGTTAATATAAACAATCGTGTTTAGTGTTATAATAGGTCAGAGACATGTCTAACATATCATAGTACCATATCATGTTATAAAGAAGTGAAAAGTGTTATATTAAATTTCATATCTGAAGTGAAAACATACATTTTTTAGAAAAACACGTTTCCTTTGCCCGCAGACGCTTGAAATTCGCTGTATAGCGCTTTAGTTGCATGAACCGCAGGCATGTGTATGCACATAGAGGACTGATGAGTACACATGATGTTACCACATATATGATGACAGATGACTTTCTTCATGTGAAATATGACTTTTTTTTCACCTTTTCAAATTTTATTATGACATGATGTATATTAATATAAACAATCGTATTTATTTTTATTTTATGTCAGAGCCATGTCTAACATATCATAGTATCATATCATGTTATAATAAGTGAAAAGTGTTATATTACATTACATATCTGAATTGAAAACCTACATTTTCTGGAAACACACGTTTCCTTTGCCCGCAGACGCTTGAAATTCGCTGTATAGCGCTTTAGTTGCATGAAGCGCACGGATGTGTATGCACATAGAGGAACGATGAGTACACATGATGTTAGCACATGACAGATGACTTTCTTCATGTGAAATATGACTTTTTTTTCACATTTTCACACTTTATTATGACATGATGTATGTTAATATAAACAATCGTATTTAGTGTTATAATAGGTCAGAGACATGTCTAACATATCATAGTATCATATCATGTTATAAAGAAGTGAAAAGTGTTATATTAAATTTCATATCTGAAGTGAAAACATACATTTTTTAGAAAAACACGTTTCCTTTGCCCGCAGACGCTTGAAATTCGCTGTATAGCGCTTTAGTTGCATGAAGCGCACGCATGTGTATGCACATAGAGGACTGATGAGTACACATGATGTTACCACATATATGATGACAGATGACTTTCTTCATTTGATGTGAAATTTGACTTTTTTTCACATTTTCACACTTTATTATGACATGATGTATATTAATATAAACAATCGTATTTATTTTTATTTTATGTCAGAGACATGTCTAACATATCATAGTATCATATCATGTTATAAAGAAGTGAAAAGTGTTATATTAAATTTCATATCTGAAGTGAAAACATACATTTTTTAGAAAAACACGTTTCCTTTGCTCGCAGACGCTTGAAATTCGCTGTATAGCGCTTTAGTTGCATCAAGCGCACGCATGTCTATGCACATAGAGGAATGATGAGTACACATGATGTTACCACATATATGATGACAGATGACTTTCTTCATGTGAAATATGACTTTTTTTCACATTTTCACACTTTATTATGACATGATGTATGTTAATATAAACAATCGTATTTAGTGTTATAATAGGTCAGAGACATGTCTGACATATCATATTATCATATCATGTTATAAAGAAGTGAAAAGTGTTATATTAAATTTCATATCTGAAGTGAAAACATACATTTTTTAGAAAAACACGTTTCCTTTGCCCGCAGACGCTTGAAATTCGCTGTATAGCGCTTTAGTTGCATGAAGCGCACGCATGTGTATGCAGATAGAGGAATGATGAGTACACATGATGTTACCACATATATGATGACAGATGACGTTCTTAATGTGATGTGAAATTTGACTTTTTTTTCACATTTTCACACTTTATTATGACATGATGTATATTAATATAAACAATCGTATTTATTTTTATTTTATGTCAGAGACATGTCTAACATATCATAGTATCATATCATGTTATAAAGAAGTGAAAAGTGTTATATTAAATTTCATATCTGAAGTGAAAACATACATTTTTTGGAAAAACACGTTTCCTTTGCCCGCAGACGCTTGAAATTCGCTGTATAGCGCTTTAGTTGCATGAAGCGCACGCATGTGTATGCACATAGAGGAATGAAGAGTACACATGATGTTACCACATATATGATGACAGATGACTTTCTTCATGTGAAATATGACTTTTTTTCACATTTTCAAATTTTATTATGACATGATGTATATTAATATAAACAATCGTATTTATTTTTATTTTATGTCAGAGACATGTCTAACATATCATAGTATCATATCATGTTATAAAGAAGTGAAAAGTGTTATATTACCTTTCAAATCTGACGTGAAAACATACATTTTTTAGAAAAACACGTTTCCTTTGCTCGCAGACGCTTGAAATTCGCTGTATAGCGCTTTAGTTGCATGAAGCGCACGCATGTGTATGCACATAGAGGAATGATGAGTACACATGATGGTACTTCATATATGATGACAGATGACTTTCTTCATGTGAAATATGACTTTTTTTCACACTTTATTATGACATGATGTATGTTAATATAAACAATCGTGTTTAGTGTTATAATAGGTCAGAGACATGTCTAACATATCATAGTACCATATCATGTTATAAAGAAGTGAAAAGTGTTATATTAAATTTCATATCTGAAGTGAAAACATACATTTTTTAGAAAAACACGTTTCCTTTGCTCGCAGACGCTTGAAATTCGCTGAATAGCGCTTTAGTTGCATCAAGCGCACGCATGTGTATGCACATAGAGGACTGATGAGTACACATGATGTTACCACATATATGATGACAGATGACTTTCTTCATTTGATGTGAAATTTGACTTTTTTTCACATTTTCACACTTTATTATGACATGATGTATATTAATATAAACAATCGTATTTATTTTTATTTTATGTCAGAGACATGTCTAACATATCATAGTATCATATCATGTTATAAAGAAGTGAAAAGTGTTATATTAAATTTCATATCTGAAGTGAAAACATACATTTTTTAGAAAAACACGTTTCCTTTGCTCGCAGACGCTTGAAATTCGCTGTATAGCGCTTTAGTTGCATCAAGCGCACGCATGTCTATGCACATAGAGGAATGATGAGTACACATGATGTTACCACATATATGATGACAGATGACTTTCTTCATGTGAAATATGACTTTTTTTCACATTTTCACACTTTATTATGACATGATGTATGTTAATATAAACAATCGTATTTAGTGTTATAATAGGTCAGAGACATGTCTGACATATCATATTATCATATCATGTTATAAAGAAGTGAAAATTTTTATATTAAATTTCATATCTGAAGTGAAAACATACATTTTTTTAGAAAAACACGTTTCCTTTGCCCGCAGACGCTTGAAATTCGCTGTATAGCGCTTTAGTTGCATGAACCGCAGGCATGTGTATGCACATAGAGGACTGATGAGTACACATGATGTTACCACATATATGATGACAGATGACGTTCTTCATGTGAAATATGACTTTTTTTTCACCTTTTCAAATTTTATTATGACATGATGTATATTAATATAAACAATCGTATTTATTTTTATTTTATGTCAGAGCCATGTCTAACATATCATAGTATCATATCATGTTATAATAAGTGAAAAGTGTTATATTACATTACATATCTGAATTGAAAACCTACATTTTCTGGAAACACACGTTTCCTTTGCCCGCAGACGCTTGAAATTCGCTGTATAGCGCTTTAGTTGCATGAAGCGCACGGATGTGTATGCACATAGAGGAACGATGAGTACACATGATGTTAGCACATGACAGATGACTTTCTTCATGTGAAATATGACTTTTTTTTCACATTTTCACACTTTATTATGACATGATGTATGTTAATATAAACAATCGTATTTAGTGTTATAATAGGTCAGAGACATGTCTAACATATCATATCATGTTATAAAGAAGTGAAAAGTGTTATATTAAATTTCATATCTGAAGTGAAAACATACATTTTTTAGAAAAACACGTTTCCTTTGCTCGCAGACGCTTGAAATTCGCTGTATAGCGCTTTAGTTGCATGAAGCGCACGCATGTGTATGCACATAGAGGAATGATGAGTACACATGATGTTACCACATATATGATGACAGATGACTTTCTTCATGTGAAATATGACTTTTTTTCATATTTTCACACTTTATTATGACATGATGTATGTTAATATAAACAATCGTATTTAGTGTTATAATAGGTCAGAGACATGTCTAACATATCATATCATGTTATAAAGAAGTGAAAAGTGTTATATTAAATTTCATATCTGAAGTGAAAACATACATTTTTTAGAAAAACACGTTTCCTTTGCCCGCAGACGCTTGAAATTCGCTGTATAGCGCTTTAGTTGCATGAAGCGCACGCATGTGTATGCAGATAGAGGAATGATGAGTACACATGATGTTACCACATATATGATGACAGATGACGTTCTTAATGTGATGTGAAATTTGACTTTTTTTTCACATTTTCACACTTTATTATGACATGATGTATATTAATATAAACAATCGTATTTATTTTTATTTTATGTCAGAGACATGTCTAACATATCATAGTATCATATCATGTTATAAAGAAGTGAAAAGTGTTATATTAAATTTCATATCTGAAGTGAAAACATACATTTTTTGGAAAAACACGTTTCCTTTGCCCGCAGACGCTTGAAATTCGCTGTATAGCGCTTTAGTTGCATGAAGCGCACGCATGTCTATGCACATAGAGGAATGATGAGTACACATGATGTTACCACATATATGATGACAGATGACTTTCTTCATGTGAAATATGACTTTTTTTCACATTTTCAAATTTTATTATGACATGATGTATATTAATATAAACAATCGTATTTATTTTTATTTTATGTCAGAGACATGTCTAACATATCATAGTATCATATCATGTTATAATAAGTAAAAAGTGTTATATTACATTACATATCTGAATTGAAAACCTACATTTTCTGGAAACACACGTTTCCTTTGCCCGCAGACGCTTGAAATTCGCTGTATAGCGCCTTAGTTGCATGAAGAGCACGGATGTGTATGCACATAGAGGACTGATGAGTACACATGATGTTACCACATATATGATGACAGATGACTTTCTTCATGTGAAATATGACTTTTTTTCACATTTTCACACTTTATTATGACATGATGTATGTTAATATAAACAATCGTATTTAGTGTTATAATAGGTCAGAGACATGTCTGACATATCATAGTATCATATCATGTTATAAAGAAGTGAAAATTTTTATATTAAATTTCATATCTGAAGTGAAAACATACATTTTTTAGAAAAACACGTTTCCTTCGCCCGCAGACGCTTGAAATTCGCTGTATAGCGCTTTAGTTGCATGAAGCGCACGGATGTGTATGCACATAGAGGAACGATGAGTACACATGATGTTACCACATGACAGATGACTTTCTTCATGTGAAATATGACTTTTTTTTCACATTTTCACACTTTATTATGACATGATGTATGTTAATATAAACAATCGTATTTAGTGTTATAATAGGTCAGAGACATGTCTAACATATCATATCATGTTATAAAGAAGTGAAAAGTGTTATATTAAATTTCATATCTGAAGTGAAAACATACATTTTTTAGAAAAACACGTTTCCTTTGCTCGCAGACGCTTGAAATTCGCTGTATAGCGCTTTAGTTGCATCAAGCGCACGCATGTCTATGCACATAGAGGACTGATGAGTACACATGATGTTACCACATATATGATGACAGATGACGTTCTTCATGTGATGTGAAATTTGACTTTTTTTTCACATTTTCACACTTTATTATGACATGATGTATGTTAATATAAACAATCATATTTAGTGTTATTTTAGGTCAGACACATGTCTAACATATCATAGTATCATATCATGTTATAAAGAAGTAAAAAGTGTTATATTAAATTTCATATCTGAAGTGAAAACATACATTTTTTAGAAAAACACGTTTCCTTTGCCCGCAGACGCTTGAAATTCGCTGTATAGCGCTTTAGTTGCATGAAGCGCACGCATGTGTATGCACATAGAGGAATGATGAGTACACATGATGTTACCACATATATGATGACAGATGACTTTCTTCATGTGAAATATGACTTTTTTTCACATTTTCACACTTTATTATGACATGATGTATATTAATATAAACAATCGTATTTATTTTTATTTTATGTCAGAGACATGTCTAACATATCATAGTATCATATCATGTTATAAAGAAGTGAAAAGTGTTATATTAAATTTCATATCTGAAGTGAAAACATACATTTTTTGGAAAAACACGTTTCCTTTGCCCGCAGACGCTTGAAATTCGCTGTATAGCGCTTTAGTTGCATGAAGCGCACGCATGTGTATGCACATAGAGGAATGATGAGTACACATGATGTTACCACATATATGATGACAGATGACTTTCTTCATGTGAAATATGACTTTTTTTCACATTTTCACACTTTATTATGACATGATGTATGTAAATATAAACAATCGTGTTTAGTGTTACAATAGGTCAGAGACATGTCTAACATATCATAGTACCATATCATGTTATAAAGAAGTGAAAAGTGTTATATTACATTTCATATCTGAAGTGAAAACATACATTTTTTGGAAAAACACGTTTCCTTTGCCCGCAGACGCTTGAAATTCGCTGTATAGCGCTTTAGTTGCATTAAGCGCACGGATGTGTATGCACATAGAGGAATGATGAGTACACATGATGTTACCACATATATGATGACAGATGACTTTCTTCATGTGAAATATGACTTTTTTTCACATTTTCACACTTTATTATGACATGATGTATGTTAATATAAACAATCGTATTTAGTGTTATAATAGGTCTGAGACATGTCTAACATATCATAGTATCATGTCATGTTATAAAGAAGTAAAAAGTGTTATATTAAATTTCATATCTGAAGTGAAAACATACATTTTATAGAAAAACACGTTTCCTTTGCTCGCAGACGCTTGAAATTCGCTGTATAGCGCTTTAGTTGCATGAAGCGCACGGATGTGTATGCACATAGAGGACCGATGAGTACACATGATGTTCCCACATATATGATGACAGATGACTTTCTTCATGTGAAATATGACTTTTTTTCACATTTTCACACTTTATTATGACATGATGTATGTTAATATAAACAATCATATTTAGTGTTATAATAGGTCAGAGACATGTCTAACATATCATATTATCATATCATGTTATAAAGAAGTGAAAAGTGTTATATTACCTTTCAAATCTGACGTGAAAACATACATTTTTTAGAAAAACATGTTTCCTTTGCTCGCAGACGCTTGAAATTCGCTGTATAGCGCTTTAGTTGCATGAAGTGCACGCATGTGTATGCACATAGAGGAATGATGAGTACACATGATGTTACTTCATATATGATGACAGATGACTTTTGTTCATGTGAAATATGACTTTTTTTCACATTTTCACACTTTATTATGACATGATGTATATTAATATAAACAATCGTATTTATTTTTATTTTATGTCAGAGACATGTCTAACATATCATAGTATCATATCATGTTATAAAGAAGTGAAAAGTGTTATATTAAATTTCATATCTGAAGTGAAAACATACATTTTTTAGAAAAACACGTTTCCTTTGCTCGCAGACGCTTGAAATTCGCTGTATAGCGCTTTAGTTGCATCAAGCGCACGCATGTCTCTGAAGTGAAAACATACATTTTTTGGAAAAACACGTTTCCTTTGCCCGCAGACGCTTGAAATTCGCTGTATAGCGCTTTAGTTGCATGAAGCGCACGCATGTGTATGCACATAGAGGACTGATGAGTACACATGATGTTACCACATATATGATGACAGATGACTTTCTTCATGTGAAATATGACTTTGTTTTTCACATTTTCACACTTTATTATGACATGATGTATGTTAATATAAACAATCGTGTTTAGTTTTATAATAGGTCAGAGACATGTCTAACATATCATATGTTATAAAGAAGTGAAAAGTGTTATATTACATTTCAAATCTGAAGTGAAAACATACATTTTTTAGAAAAACACGTTTCCTTTGCTCGCAGACGCTTGAAATTCGCTGTATAGCGCTTTAGTTGCATGAAGCGCACGCATGTGTATGCACATAGAGGACTGATGAGTACACATGATGTTACCACATATATGATGACAGATGACGTTCTTCATTTGAAATATGACTTTTTTTTCACCTTTTCAAATTTTATTATGACATGATGTATATTAATATAAACAATCGTATTTATTTTTATTTTATGTCAGAGACATGTCTAACATATCATAGTATCATATCATGTTATAATAAGTGAAAAGTGTTATATTACATTACATATCTGAATTGAAAACCTACATTTTCTGGAAACACACGTTTCCTTTGCCCGCAGACGCTTGAAATTCGCTGTATAGCGCTTTAGTTGCATGAAGCGCACGGATGTGTATGCACATAGAGGAACGATGAGTACACATGATGTTAGCACATGACAGATGACTTTCTTCATGTGAAATATGACTTTTTTTTCACATTTTCACACTTTATTATGACATGATGTATGTTAATATAAACAATCGTATTTAGTGTTATAATAGGTCAGAGACATGTCTAACATATCATATCATGTTATAAAGAAGTGAAAAGTGTTATATTAAATTTCATATCTGAAGTGAAAACATACATTTTTTAGAAAAACACGTTTCCTTTGCCCGCAGACGCTTGAAATTCGCTGTATAGCGCTTTAGTTGCATGAAGCGCACGCATGTGTATGCACATAGAGGAATGATGAGTACACATGATGTTACCACATATATGATGACAGATGACTTTCTTCATGTGATGTGAAATTTGACTTTTTTTTCACATTTTCACACTTTATTATGACATGATGTATATTAATATAAACAATCGTATTTATTTTTATTTTATGTCAGAGACATGTCTAACATATCATAGTATCATATCATGTTATAAAGAAGTGAAAAGTGTTATATTAAATTTCATATCTGAAGTGAAAACATACATTTTTTGGAAAAACACGTTTCCTTTGCCCGCAGACGCTTGAAATTCGCTGTATAGCGCTTTAGTTGCATGAAGCGCACGCATGTGTATGCACATAGAGGACTGATGAGTACACATGATGTTACTTCATATATGATGACAGATGACTTTCTTCATGTGAAATATGACTTTTTTTTCACATTTTCACACTTTATTATGACATGATGTATATTAATATAAACAATCGTATTTAGTGTTATAATAGGTCAGAGACATGTCTAACATATCATATCATGTTATAAAGAAGTGAAAAGTGTTATATTAAATTTCATATCTGAAGTGAAAACATACATTTTTTAGAAAAACACGTTTCCTTTGCCCGCAGACGCTTGAAATTCGCTGTATAGCGCTTTAGTTGCATGAACCGCAGGCATGTGTATGCACATAGAGGACTGATGAGTACACATGATGTTACCACATATATGATGACAGATGACGTTCTTCATTTGAAATATGACTTTTTTTTCACCTTTTCAAATTTTATTATGACATGATGTATATTAATATAAACAATCGTATTTATTTTTATTTTATGTCAGAGCCATGTCTAACATATCATAGTATCATATCATGTTATAATAAGTGAAAAGTGTTATATTACATTACATATCTGAATTGAAAACCTACATTTTCTGGAAACACACGTTTCCTTTGCCCGCAGACGCTTGAAATTCGCTGTATAGCGCTTTAGTTGCATGAAGCGCACGGATGTGTATGCACATAGAGGAACGATGAGTACACATGATGTTAGCACATGACAGATGACTTTCTTCATGTGAAATATGACTTTTTTTTCACATTTTCACACTTTATTATGACATGATGTATGTTAATATAAACAATCGTATTTAGTGTTATAATAGGTCAGAGACATGTCTAACATATCATATCATGTTATAAAGAAGTGAAAAGTGTTATATTAAATTTCATATCTGAAGTGAAAACATACATTTTTTAGAAAAACACGTTTCCTTTGCCCGCAGACGCTTGAAATTCGCTGTATAGCGCTTTAGTTGCATGAAGCGCACGCATGTGTATGCAGATAGAGGAATGATGAGTACACATGATGTTACCACATATATGATGACAGATGACGTTCTTAATGTGATGTGAAATTTGACTTTTTTTTCACATTTTCACACTTTATTATGACATGATGTATATTAATATAAACAATCGTATTTATTTTTATTTTATGTCAGAGACATGTCTAACATATCATAGTATCATATCATGTTATAAAGAAGTGAAAAGTGTTATATTAAATTTCATATCTGAAGTGAAAACATACATTTTTTGGAAAAACACGTTTCCTTTGCCCGCAGACGCTTGAAATTCGCTGTATAGCGCTTTAGTTGCATGAAGCGCACGCATGTGTATGCACATAGAGGAATGATGAGTACACATGATGTTACCACATATATGATGACAGATGACTTTCTTCATGTGAAATATGACTTTTTTTCACACTTTATTATGACATGATGTATGTAAATATAAACAATCGTGTTTAGTGTTATAATAGGTCAGAGACATGTCTAACATATCATAGTACCATATCATGTTATAAAGAAGTGAAAAGTGTTATATTACATTTCATATCTGAAGTGAAAACATACATTTTTTGGAAAAACACGTTTCCTTTGCCCGCAGACGCTTGAAATTCGCTGTATAGCGCTTTAGTTGCATGAAGCGCACGCATGTGTATGCACATAGAGGACTGATGAGTACACATGATGTTACCACATATATGATGACAGATGACGTTCTTCATGTGAAATATGACTTTTTTTCACATTTTCACACTTTATTATGACATGATGTATGTTAATATAAACAATCGTATTTAGTGTTATAATAGGTCAGAGACATGTCTGACATATCATAGTATCATATCATGTTATAAAGAAGTGAAAATTTTTATATTAAATTTCATATCTGAAGTGAAAACATACATTTTTTAGAAAAACACGTTTCCTTCGCCCGCAGACGCTTGAAATTCGCTGTATAGCGCTTTAGTTGCATGAAGCGCACGGATGTGTATGCACATAGAGGAACGATGAGTACACATGATGTTACCACATGACAGATGACTATCTTCATGTGAAATATGACTTTTTTTTCACATTTTCACACTTTATTATGACATGATGTATGTTAATATAAACAATCGTATTTAGTGTTATAATAGGTCAGAGACATGTCTAACATATCATATCATGTTATAAAGAAGTGAAAAGTGTTATTTTAAATTTCATATCTGAAGTGAAAACATACATTTTTTAGAAAAACACGTTTCCTTTGCTCGCAGACGCTTGAAATTCGCTGTATAGCGCTTTAGTTGCATCAAGCGCACGCATGTCTATGCACATAGAGGACTGATGAGTACACATGATGTTACCACATATATGATGACAGATGACGTTCTTCATGTGATGTGAAATTTGACTTTTTTTTCACGTTTTCACACTTTATTATGACATGATGTATGTTAATATAAACAATCATATTTAGTGTTATTTTAGGTCAGACACATGTCTAACATATCATAGTATCATATCATGTTATAAAGAAGTAAAAAGTGTTATATTAAATTTCATATCTGAAGTGAAAACATACATTTTTTAGAAAAACACGTTTCCTTTGCCCGCAGACGCTTGAAATTCGCTGTATAGCGCTTTAGTTGCATGAAGCGCACGCATGTGTATGCACATAGAGGAATGATGAGTACACATGATGTTACCACATATATGATGACAGATGACGTTCTTCATGTGAAATATGACTTTTTTTCACCTTTTCACACTTTATTATGACATGATGTATATTAATATAAACAATCGTATTTATTTTTATTTTATGTCAGAGACATGTCTAACATATCATAGTATCATATCATGTTATAATAATTGAAAAGTGTTATATTACATTACATATATGAAATGAAAACCTACATTTTCTGGAAACACACGTTTCCTTTGCCCGCAAACGCTTGAAATTCGCTGTATAGCGCTTTAGTTGCATGAAGCGCACGGATGTGTATGCACATAGAGGACTGATGAGTACACATGATGTTACCACATATATGATGACAGATGACTTTCTTCATGTGAAATATGACTTTTTTTCACATTTTCACACTTTATTATGACATGATGTATGTTAATATAAACAATCGTATTTAGTGTTATAATAGGTCAGAGACATGTCTGACATATCATATAATCATATCATGTTATAAAGAAGTGAAAATTTTTATATTAAATTTCATATCTGAAGTGAAAACATACATTTTTTAGAAAAACACGTTTCCTTTGCCCGCAGACGCTTGAAATTCGCTGTATAGCGCTTTAGTTGCATTAAGCGCACGCATGTGTATGCACATAGAGGAATGATGAGTACACATGATGTTACCACATATATGATGACAGATGACTTTCTTCATGTGAAATATGACTTTTTTTCACATTTTCACACTTTATTATGACATGATGTATATTAATATAAACAATAGTATTCATTTTTATTTTATGTCAGAGACATGTCTAACATATCATATTATCATATCATGTTATAAAGAAATGAAAAGTGTTATATTACATTACATATCTGAATTGAAAACCTACATTTCTGGAAACACACGTTTCCTTTGCCCGCAGACGCTTGAAATTCGCTGTATAGCGCTTTAGTTGCATGAAGCGCACGCATGTCTATGCACATAGAGGACTGATGAGTACACATGATGTTACCACATATATGATGACAGATGACTTTCTTCATGTGAAATATGACTTTTTTTTCACATTTTCACACTTTATTATGACATGATGTATGTTAATATAAACAATCGTATTTAGTGTTATAATAGGTCAGAGACATGTCTGACATATCATAGTATCATATCATGTTATAAAGAAGTGAAAAGTGTTATATTAAATTTCATATCTGAAGTGAAAACATACATTTTTTAGAAAAACACGTTTCCTTTGCCCGCAGACGCTTGAAATTCGCTGTATAGCGCTTTAGTTGCATGAAGCGCACGGATGTGTATGCACATAGAGGAACGATGAGTACACATGATGTTACCACATGACAGATGACTTTCTTCATGTGAAATATGACTTTTTTTTCACATTTTCACACTTTATTATGACATGATGTATGTTAATATAAACAATCGTATTTAGTGTTATAATAGGTCAGAGACATGTCTAACATATCATATCATGTTATAAAGAAGTGAAAAGTGTTATATTAAATTTCATATCTGAAGTGAAAACATACATTTTTTAGAAAAACACGTTTCCTTTGCTCGCAGACGCTTGAAATTCGCTGTATAGCGCTTTAGTTGCATCAAGCGCACGCATGTCTATGCACATAGAGGACTGATGAGTACACATGATGTTACCACATATATGATGACAGATGACGTTCTTCATGTGATGTGAAATTTGACTTTTTTTTCACGTTTTCACACTTTATTATGACATGATGTATGTTAATATAAACAATCATATTTAGTGTTATTTTAGGTCAGACACATGTCTAACATATCATAGTATCATATCATGTTATAAAGAAGTAAAAAGTGTTATATTAAATTTCATATCTGAAGTGAAAACATACATTTTTTAGAAAAACACGTTTCCTTTGCTCGCAGACGCTTGAAATTCGCTGTATAGCGCTTTAGTTGCATGAAGCGCACGCATGTGTATGCACATAGAGGAATGATGAGTACACATGATGTTACCACATATATGATGACAGATGACTTTCTTCATGTGAAATTTGACTTTTTTTCACATTTTCACACTTTATTATGACATGATGTATATTAATATAAACAATCGTATTTATTTTTATTTTATGTCAGAGACATGTCTAACATATCATAGTATCATATCATGTTATAAAGAAGTGAAAAGTGTTATATTACATTTCAAATCTGAAGTGAAAACATACATTTTTTGGAAACACACGTTTCCTTTGCCCGCAGACGCTTGAAATTCGCTGTATAGCGCTTTAGTTGCATGAAGCGCACGCATGTGTATGCACATAGAGGACTGATGAGTACACATGATGTTACCACATATATGATGACAGATGACTTTCTTCATGTGAAATATGACTTTTTTTCACATTTTCACACTTTATTATGACATGATGTATGTTAATATAAACAATCGTATTTAGTGTTATAATAGGTCAGAGACATGTCTGACATATCATATTATCATATCATGTTATAAAGAAGTGAAAAGTGTTATATTACATTTCATATCTGAAGTGAAAAACATACATTTTTTGGAAAAACACGTTTCCTTTGCCCGCAGACGCTTGAAATTCGCTGTATAGCGCTTTAGATGCATGAAGCGCACGCATGTGTATGCACATAGAGGACTGATGAGTACACATGATGTTACCACATATATGATGACAGATGACTTTCTTCATGTGAAATATGACTTTTTTTCACATTTTCACACTTTATTATGACATGATGTATGTTAATATAAACAATCGTATTTAGTGTTATAATAGGTCAGAGACATGTCTAACATATCATAGTACC
>CM042565.1:0-5000 GCA_023630585.1 Cranoglanis bouderius
ATTTAATTTTTTAATTTTTAATTTTAATTTTAATTTTAATTTTAATTTTAATTTTAATTTTTAATTTTAATTTCTTAATTTTAATTCTTTAATTTTAATTTTAATTTTAATTTTTAATTTTAATTCTTAATTTTAATTTTAATTTTAATTTTAATTTTAATTCTTAATTTTAATTTTAATTTTAATTTTAATTTTAATTTTAATTTTAATTTTAATTTCACTACTACTCCTAATTCTTAATTCTTAGATTCTTAATCTTTTAATTTTAATTTTAATTTTAATTTTAATTTTAATTTTAATTTTAATTTTTAATTTTAATTTTAATTTTAATTTTTAATTCTTTAATTTTAATTTTAATTTTAATTTTAATTTTTAATTTTAATTTTAATTTCTTTAATTTTAATTTTAATTTTAATTTTAATTTTAATTCTTTAATTTTAATTCTTAATTCTTAATTTTAATTTACCTTAATTTTAATTTTAATTTTAATTTTAATTTTAATTTTAATTTTAATTTTAATTCTTAATTTTAAATTTTAATTCTTTAATTTATAATTTTAATTCTTAATTTTAATTTTTTAATTTTAATTTTTAATTCTTAATTTTAATTTAATTTTAATTTTAATTTTAATTCTTTAATTCTTAATTTTTAATTTTAATTTTAATTTTAATTTTAATTAGACTAATTTTAATTCTTAATTTTGTAATTTTAATTTTAATTTTAATTTTAATTTTTAATTTTAATTCTTAATTTTAATTTTAATTTTAATTCTTAATTTTAATTTTAATTTTAATTTTAATTTTTTAATTTTAATTTTTAATTTTGCTAATTTTAATTTTAATTTTAATTTTAATTTTAATTTTATTCTTAATTTTAATTTTAATTTTAATTTTAATTCTTAATTTTAATTTTAATTTTAATTTCTAATTTTAATTTTAATTTTAATTTTAATTTAATTTTAATTTTAATTTTAATTTTAATTTCTAATTTTAATTTTTACCCTTTTAATTTTAATTTTAATTCTTAATTTTAATTTTAATTTTAATTTTAATTTTAATTCTTAATTTTATTAATTTTAATTCTTGTAATTTATAATTTTAATTTTAATTTTGAATTTTAATTTTAATTTTAATTTTTAATTTTAATTTTAATTTTAATTTTAATTTTAATTTTTAATTTTAATTTTTAATTTTAATTTTAATTTTAATTTTAATTTTAATTTTAATTTTAATTTTAATTCTTAATTTTAATTTTAATTCTCTAATTTTAATTTTAATTCTTAATTTTAATTTTAATTTTTAATTTTAATTTTAATTTTTAATTTTAATTTTAATTTTAATTTTAATTTTAATTTTAATTTTAATTTTAATTTCTTAATTTTAATTCTTAATTTTAATTTTAATTTTAATTTTTAATTTTAATTTTAATTTTAATTTTAATTTTAATTTTAATTTTAATTTTAATTTTAATTCTTAATTTTAATTTTAGATTTTAATTTTAATTTTTAATTTTAATTTTAATTTTAATTTTAATTTTTTAATTTTGTAATTTTGTAATTTTAATTCTTAATTTCTTAATTTTTAATTTTAATTCTTAATTTTAATTTTAATTTTTAATTCTTAATTTTTAATTTTAATTTTAATTTTAATTTAATTCTAATTTTAACTTTAATTTTAATTCTTAATTTTTAATTTTTAATTTTAATTTTAATTTTAATTTTAATTTTTAATTTTAATTTTAATTTTAATTTTAATTTTAATTTTAATTTTAATTTTAATTCTTAATTTTAATTTTAATTTTAATTTTAATTTTAATTTTAATTTTAATTTTAATTTTAATTTTAATTTCTTAATTTTCTTAATTTTAATTTTTTTAATTTCTAATTTTAATTTTAATTTTAATTTTAATTTTAATTTTCTTAATTTTAATTTTAATTTTAATTTTAATTTCCTTTAATTTTAATTCTTTAATTTTAATTCTTAATTTTAATTTTAATTTTAATTTTAATTTTAATTTTAATTTTAATTTTAATTTTAATTTTAATTTTAATTTTAATTTTAATTTTTAATTTTAATTTTAATTCTTAATTTTTAATTTTAATTTTAATTCTTAATTTTAATTTTAATTCTTAATTTTAATTTTAATTTTAATTTTAATTTTAATTTTGTAATTTTAATTTTAATTCTTAATTTTAATTTTAATTTTAATTTTAATTTTAATTTTTAATTCTTAATTTTAATTTTAATTTTAATTTTAATTTTAATTTTAATTTTAATTTTAATTTTAATTTTAATTTTAATTTTTAATTTTAATTTTAATTTTAATTTTAATTTTAATTTTAATTTTAATTTTAATTTTAATTTTAATTTTAATTTTAATTTTAATTTTAATTTTAATTTTAATTTTTAATTTTAATTTTTAATTCTTAATTTTAATTTTAATTTTAATTTTAATTTTGTAATTTTAATTCTTAATTTTAATTTTAATTTTAATTTTAATTCTTAATTTTAATTTTAATTTTTAATTTTAATTTTAATTTTTAATTTTAATTTTTAATTTTAATTTTAATTCTTAATTTTTAATTTTAATTCTTAATTTTAATTTTAATTTTAATTTTAATTTTAATTCTTAATTTTAATTTTAATTTTAATTTTAATTCTTAATTTTAATTTTTAATTCTTAATTTTAATTCTTAATTTTAATTTTAATTTTAATTTTAATTTTAATTTTAATTTTTAATTTTAATTTTAATTTTAATTTTAATTTTAATTTTAATTTTAATTTTAATTTTAATTTTAATTTTAATTTAATTTTAATTTTAATTTTAATTTTAATTTTAATTTTAATTTTAATTTTAATTTTAATTTTAATTTTTAATTTTAATTTTAATTTTAATTTTAATTTTAATTTTAATTTTAATTTTAATTTTTAATTTTAATTTTAATTTTAATTTTAATTTTAATTTTAATTTTAATTTTTAATTTTAATTTTAATTTTAATTTTAATTTTAATTTTAATTTTAATTTTAATTTTAATTTTAATTTTAATTCTTAATTTTAATTTTAATTTTAATTTTAATTTTAATTTTAATTTTAATTTTAATTTTAATTTTAATTTTAATTTTAATTTTAATTTTAATTTTAATTTTAATTTTAATTTTAATTTTAATTTAATTTTAATTTTAATTTTAATTTTAATTTTAATTTTAATTTTAATTCTTAATTTTAATTTTTAATTTTAATTTTAATTTTAATTTTAATTTTAATTTTAATTTTAATTTTAATTTTAATTTTAATTTTAATTTTAATTTTTAATTTTAATTTTAATTTTAATTTTAATTTTAATTTTAATTCTTAATTTTAATTTTAATTTTTAATTTTAATTCTTAATTTTTAATTTTAATTTTAATTTTTAATTTTAATTTTAATTTTAATTTTAATTTTGTAATTTTAATTTTTAATTTTAATTTTAATTTTAATTTTAATTTTAATTTTAATTCTTAATTTTAATTTTAATTTTAATTTTAATTTTTAATTTTTAATTCTTAATTTTAATTTTAATTTTAATTTTAATTTTAATTTTTTAATTTTAATTTTAATTTTTAATTTTAATTTTAATTTTAATTTTAATTTTAATTTTAATTTTAATTTTTAATTTTAATTTTAATTTTAATTTTAATTTTAATTTTAATTTTAATTTTAATTTTAATTTTAATTTTAATTTTAATTTTAATTTTAATTTTAATTTTAATTTTAATTTTAATTTTAATTTTAATTTTAATTTTAATTTTAATTTTAATTCTTAATTTTAATTTTTAATTTTAATTTTAATTTTAATTTTAATTTTAATTTTAATTTTAATTTTAATTTTAATTCTTAATTTTAATTTTAATTTTAATTTTAATTTTAATTTTAATTTTTAATTTTAATTTTAATTTTAATTTTTAATTTTAATTTTAATTTTAATTTTAATTTTAATTTTTAATTTTAATTTTAATTTTTAATTTTTAATTTTAATTTTAATTTTAATTTTAATTTCTTAATTTTAATTTTAATTTTTAATTTTAATTTTAATTTTAATTTTAATTTTTAATTTTAATTTTAATTTTAATTTTGTAATTTTAATTTTAATTTTAATTTTAATTTTTAATTTTAATTTTAATTTTTAATTTTAATTTTAATTTTAATTTTAATTTTAATTTTAATTTTTAATTTTAATTTTAATTTTAATTTTTAATTTTAATTTTAATTTTAATTTTAATTTTAATTTTAATTTTAATTTTAATTTTAATTTTAATTTTAATTTTAATTTTAATTTTAATTTTAAATTTTAATTTTAATTTTAATTTTAATTTTAATTTTAATTTTAATTTTAATTTTAATTTTAATTCTTAATTTTAATTTTAATTTTAATTTTAATTTTAATTTTAATTTTAATTTTAATTTTAATTTTAATTTTAATTTTTAATTTTAATTTTAATTTTAATTTTAATTTTAATTTAATTTTAATTTTAATTCTTAATTTTAATTTTAATTCTTAATTTTAATTTTTAATTTTAATTTTAATTTTAATTTTAATTTTAATTTTAATTTTTAATTTTAATTTTAATTTTAATTTTAATTTTTAATTTTTAATTTTAATTTTAATTTTAATTTTTAATTTTAATTTTAATTTTAATTTTAATTTTAATTTTAATTCTTAATTTTAATTTTAATTTTAATTTTAATTTTAATTTTAATTTTAATTTTAATTTTAATTTTAATTTTAATTTTAATTTTAATTTTAATTTTAATTTTAATTTTAATTTTAATTTAATTTTAATTTTAATTTTAATTTTAATTTTAATTTTTAATTTTAATTTTAATTTTAATTTTAATTTTAATTTTAATTTTAATTTTAATTTTAATTTTTAATTTTAATTTTAATTCTTAATTTTAATTTTAATTTTAATTTTAATTTTAATTTTAATTTTAATTTTAATTTTAATTTTAATTTTAATT
>CM042565.1:10000-40000 GCA_023630585.1 Cranoglanis bouderius
CGAAACACCCAATGACTCTGAGGAGCACTACTGATGATGTGTCCTGAAATTTAGCATAACAATTTTAGTAGGTCAAAAATAAATGAATAAATAATCAATGTTATTATTGTTGTTATTATTATTATATATATTTTTTTTTAATGGAATAAAAAAATGCGAATGCATGTGTATATATGTATGTATAGGTGGAATAATTGACCTAAATAAATAGAATAAATAAATAAATAAATAATACTAATAATAAAAATAATAAAAAAATACAATATGTGCAGTCAGACCAAAAATGATTCGGACACCTTCAACATTTCTCACATTATCACAGTTTATTCGCTATAGTAATAACATATGACATGAATTCAGAGTTAAATTATGGCAGAACAAGTTCATCTTAATACCGTATGATAACTTTGATAGAAGGGTACAGTCGGACCAAAACATTATTCAGACACCTGTTAGAATGACGGTATTTACACAACTAAAACTACTCTGTTGGGAACCTTTAGCCTCTAGTGATCAAAGGCCAAAACACCTAATGCTTAGCATAACAATTAAAGTAGGTCTAAAGGACAATCTAACCCTAAAATAATGAAACATTAGAAACATCAAACAAATTATTTGAACTCTAGCAGGGTATTCTAATTAAAACAGGACAGACTGAGTGTTTTTTTTTTAAATATATAAATGAATGAATAAATAAATTAATTAATTAATTAAATAAATAAATAAATAAATAAATAAAATAAAAATAAATAAATAAATATAATAAATTATAAATAAATAATAAATAAATAAATAAATAAATAAAATAAAAATATAAATACATAAAATAAATACATAAATATAATAAATAATGACAAAGAGCAATAACTTAACCTTGGATAAAAACTATGGATAAAATCTGCCCCAATCCCCCTTATGCCCATGACCGCATAAACTTCAGGTTTGCCCTTCACATAAACCCTAACCTTTATCTTCACTCCAATATTTTCAGTTTGCCCCTACCCCTTAAAATACTACTACTAAATCCAACATCTAGTCTTATACTTATAGACAAAAGATCCTAACCCGAATGGTCATCTGACGACCCAATCAAAACTCCAGCCTTGAGACACCCTTTCTCTCGCACCTGCCCGGCCTCATACTCATCAAGGGATGGTAGGAAGGATGGGTAGGTGAGTGGAAAAATGGCCAAACAGGCATAGGGGGTTGACCTGCTCAGTCCAGTGGCTCGCCCTCATTCTGCTCTCCCTCACGTCCGCACCTGCACAAACTTGATGTTCGCCCCACCCCTAAACTTCATTCCAATATTTAAAGCTTAATCCTTTCCCTAAAAATCTTGGCACTAGTTTTAGACCTAATATCTAATCCTGCCCTTCACCACATGATATAGCTTTATCTGTTCCCTAAAATCCTGGCCCTAACTCTAAACCCTAACCCTTACTCTACTCCACTTCCTGTGTCACCTCAAACTGACCAATGCTGAAAAGGGTGCCAAAAAAGTACTTCAACCAAAACCCAATACGGGCAACTTACAAAAAGACAATAACTATCTGAGCTATAGCAGTGCTTAACAGGCGCCGGCCAGTGCACTTGCCTTGGCTCCCTATTCAACCTAGCAGTTTCCGGACTGTGACGGGGGGAGTCATTGTAAACACAAAAACCTAACCCTAACCCTATTTCCAACACCTAATTCTAACCCTAACTTTAAACTTAAACCCTCCTTAAAAACTGCTAATGATCCAACCTAAACACTCAAATATACAAATACATATGATATCAGGATAGTCAATAGGGCCAAATGCTTGATGTTGATTCTCTTTATAAAAAAAAAAAAAATTTTTAATGAATAAATAAATTTAAAAAAATAATAAAATTCTTATCCAAAAACTCTTTTATACTCCCACAGAATGGCGAACGACGCTAGTGAGGATTTCAAGAAACTTGTGCGAGCCCTTCACCAATATATCAAATCCTACCACCACCTGCAAAATGTGAGGATTTCGGAGGGCAACACTCAGGGCCCAGTGTCCCTTACTAGGGCCACTGAATGGCTAGAATCCATAATCAAACCAGCGATTCCCACCTCAACCACGAAGTCCATGCTATATGGAAATGCCCGTAATTGGCTACACAATAGCCTACAGATTTTGGAGGACCACTACAGATTAACAATTCAGACCTCAATAGACAAAATCAAAACCCTGCCTTTAACGCAGTGGATAGAGGCATGGGGGGTGGCAACGCGATGGGCCTGGATTCCACCATCCAGGGGGCTTTTGAGATGCTCTATGGCATAATTGAACAAAACCCAAAACAACCAGAAGCAAGTATCATAACAGGGAAAAAGACAGATTCAGACCCTAACCAGGACACTTTCAGCAATACTACACCTATCCAGCCTACACCACACCCCCACCCCACTTCCGTCACTGAACCAACATGGAGCACTAACTTAGGGCAAAAAACCAGAACCCTGATCCCAAGCCCCTTTGGCCAGGATCACAACCCAGACCCTCAACAGGCTACTACCACATGTTCCCCAAGTCAATCTTCTAGTAGGAAAAGGAGCACAGGGACCCAGAAGGAAACCCCACCCAAAAAAACCAAGCATAACCAAACCACAAACCCCACCCTTGAGGAAGTCCCAACTAACACAACCTCTAGACCATCAAATATAACACAAGGTACTAAACTATACTCAGAAGCAGTAGCCAAGGCCACCAAACCCCCACAAAAGGCCACCACCCCCATAATATCACTCTCTACAAATAGAGAACAAGTCAGTACAGGAACCTGGGAAACACCTGGGACATCAAACGAGACAAGTTGTTTCGATAAACACCAACACTATGGGGACAAATACCAGTTCTGGCATCTGGAACCTAGGAGACCAATATTAATTATAGGAGACTCCAACCTAGCACGACTGCCTATAATAAAGGATAGAAGTAGATTGCTGCCCAGGGGCACAACTATCCCATGCATTCCACATTATAAAACACAAAACACCCACATCAGCAGAGACCCAAAAAGTAGTTCTTTCCTTTGGGCTAAACAATAGAACCCAAGGCAACCCTTTCCTACTTTCTAAACTGCTTTCAAGACTAGTTGGGGCAGCCCAGGACACTTTCCCAAATGCTACGGTACACATTCCTCTGATCAACTTTTCCGAGAACCTTCCGTCTATCACAAAGACAAACCTCAGAACCTTAAACAACCTGATAAGGGACACTGACAGAGATCTACCCAAACTTTCAAGCAAAAAATTTCTTACACTACCTGACAAGATCCACTGGACCTTGGAAACGGCAGAAGCAATGTGGAAACATTGGGAGCAGTATTTAAACTAGTCCACCTGAACACCCCAATACAGTCATCAGGCAACAAAATGGTAATTAATCTCTCCCAAACACTCACCCTGTCTCTTGCCGAAGAAAAAATTCTCACAAAAGGCCTTTCTTTTATCCCCTCAAATGACCTGTTCACACCTAAATATGCCGAAATAGCCTGCCAAATCACAGAATACCACCGGCGGTTAAAAGTATTTTCGTTTTTCGGACCCTTAGATGGTGTCACGGCTAAATCTCCCTTTACAGCCAAATCAAATTGGGAACCCCCACCTCCAAAAATCCCAAAGATCATCCATGACCTTATCAAACCAGATCAAAGCACAATCAAAGGATTTCCCTCACCAGAATATGCACACCGTCCCAACCTGTCCAGTGAAGAAAAACAGGCCATAAAGTCCCTTAAAAACAACCACAGCATTGTAATTAAACCAGCGGACAAAGGGAGTGGAGTGGTGATCATGGATAGGCCACAATATGTCCAGGAAGCCCTAAGACAACTAGACAACCCAAAATACTACAGAAAATTGGATCAACCCATATACCCAAGTTCAGTACCTATAATCCAGGAGAAAATTGCATCTTTACTATCCGGGGGTTTCATAAATAAAAAACAAGCTCGATTTGTGAAGGGGGATACCACACCCAGACCTAAACAGTTTTATTTACTACCCAAAATCCATAAACCTCGAGCCACATGGCCTACACCCTTAACACCGCTAGGCCGACCCATTGTTTCGGATTGTGGCAGTGAAAGTTATCGGATTGCAGCATTTCTAGATTATCATCTGAATCCACTCTCCACTAAACACTCTAGTTACATCCAGGACACCTATGATTTCATAGACAAGGTTGAAAATATTACGCTGAAACTCCACAGCTCTCTATTTACGATGGACATCAATGACCTTTACACTAACATCGATACAAACATGGGTCTGCAGGTGATAAAACAATGTTTTGACCAATATCCAAATGAGGGATGACCAGATGAGCTAATACTGGAGTTACTGGAACTTAGCCTCACAAGAAATGACTTTGAGTTTAATGGCCAGATGTATTTGCAAATAAAAGGAACAGCTATGGGCAAAAAGTTTGCACCAGCTTATGCAAACATCTATATGGCCCATTGGGAACAAACCGCATTCCCAAAATGCTCAAAACTACCAACTCATTACTTTCGGTACCTAGATGACATTTGGGGGACGTGGGAACATACAGAAGAGGACTTCTGGGAATTTGTTACTACTCTCAACAATCACCACGAAACAATTAAGTTGAAATACACGTTCAACAAATCACAGGTAGATTTCCTGGACACAACAACGTATAAAGGCCCGAATTTCCTAGTTGACAGGAAATTGGAAATAAGGGTATTTTTCAAAGAAACGGACAGCCATTCTCTACTACACAAGGAAAGTTACCATCCCAAACACACATTCAGGGGGATTGTCAAAGCGCAACTCATTAGGTTCAAAAGAATCTGCACACAAACAAAAGACCTCCAAGATGCAACACAGATCCTTTTCAAGGCCCTCCGGAAGAGGGGATACACCAGAAGCTTCCTCCGGTCAATCCACAGAGATTGGAAAAGGAACCCTTTTGGCTCACGTGATTTGAACAAAAATACCTCAGAAAAGACCATCATCCCCTTGACATTGACATTCTGCAATCACTCATTGAAATTGAGCAGGGCTTTAAAACTAAATTTCAAAAACCTACTTAGGAACAAGCTGGACATGTCCAGAGTCAGGCTAGTAACAGCCTTCCTAAGGAACCGAAATCTTAAAGATCGTTTAGTCCATAGTAGACTACATCCCCCTGGCCCTACAAAGAGGGTCCCACCTACCATTCGGGTGGCAAAAAACCACACCACTGGGGACGCGTACCGGCTACCACGGAATGTGTCCTCAAAACACAGAAACTGTGTCTACCTAATTAAATGCAAAAAATGTGGCAAACAATACGTGGGAGAAACAGGGACAACCATCCACACCAGATTGAGTACACACCGCTACAATATCAAAATGAAAAAGATACACACCCACCTGACCTCCCACTTCCATAAACATGGGGAACAATCATTGTTGGTCTCAGCATTAGAACACAATCCAAACTGGTTAAAAGAGGACAGACAAAAAGCAGAAAGACAGTGGATTAAAAAACTAAATACCCAATTTCCATTTGGACTCAACGACAGACACTAAAGGCCTACTAGGACCAACCGAGAACTCTAACCCACCTTTAAGCAACTCAGCACAATGTTCGAACACCCGGCACTACACTGCTATCTGTAATAATGCTTAAAGAACTGGCCCATCAAAGTAGTATAGTTCATTTGGTTCCAAATCCATGTTCATTTATCAGGAATTAGGTTAAACTAATGTTATGATGTTTTGAAAGGTTGTCAATTTTTAAGAGAAAAAAAAAATAATAATAATAATAATAATAATTAATAAATAAATAAATAAATTTAAAAAAAAAAAAAAAAAAAGGAGGGATAATGATGATATGAGGAGACCCATAAGGGCACCCTTACCCAGTGTCTTCTCATAATCTGAGCCCTCCTTAAAAATCATGTTTATTTAAAAAATAAATAAATCAATAAATAATAAACATAAATAAATGTATTAATTAATTAAATAAAATTGTGTAAATTATAACAATACTCATAAACCATGACACTAACCCTAACAGAGAAGTCTGGTCAGAAGTGGCCTTCATGGAGGACTTGTGGCCAAAAAGCCACACCTCCGACATGGAAAGAAGGCCAAGTGACTCAACTATGCACGAAAACACAGGAATTGCAGTGGAAAAAATGGCAGCAGGTGCTATGGACTGATGTCAAAATCTGACATATTTGGCTGTAGCAGAAGGCAGTTTGCTTGCCGAAGGGCTGGTGAGCAATACACGAATGAGTGTCTGCAGGCAACAGTGAAGCATGGTGAAACCTTGCAAGTTTGGGGCTGCATTTCTGCAAATAGAGTTGGGGATTTGGTCAGAATTAATGGTCTCCGCAATGCTGAGATGTACAGGCAGATACTTATCCATCATGCAATACCATCAGGGAGGCATCTGATTGGCCCCAAATTTATTCTGCAGCATGACAATGACCCCAAGCATACAGCAAAAGTCATTAAAAACTATCTTAAGCATAAAGAACCTAACCCTAAAACAAAGAGTCCTGGAAGTGATGGTACGGCCCCCACAGAGCCCTGAGCTCAACACCATCGAGTCTGAGTGGGATTACATGAAGAGAGAGAAGCAACTGAGGCTGCCTAAATCCACAGAAGAACTGTGTTACTTATCCAAGATGTTTGGGCCATTGAGTTCCTTCACAAACTGTGTGCAAGTGTACCTACAAGAATTGATGCTGTTTTGAAGGCAAATATTGATTTGATGTAGATTTCTCTTCTGTTTACGCACTTTGCATTTTGTTAATTGATAAATATAAACTATTAACATGTCTATTTTTGAAAGCATTCTTACTTTACAGCTTTTTTTCACACCTGCCTAAAATGTTTGCACAGTACTATAATACAAATATATACATATATATATATATATATATATATATATATATATATATATATATATATATATATATATACACATACACACACATGCATATTTATTTATATATATATTTATATATATATATATATATACATACATATTTATATATATATATATATATATATATATATATATATATATATATATATAAATATGTATATATATATATATATATAAATAAATATGCATGTGTGTGTATGTATATATATATATATATATATATATATATATATATATATATATATATATATATATATATACATACACACACACACATGCATATTTATTTATATATATATATATATATATATATATATAAATATGTGTATATATATATATATAAATAAATATGCATGTGTGTGTATGTATATATATATATATATATATATATATATATATATATATATATATATATATATATATATATATATATACGCACATGCATATATATACATATGTACCAGACCTTTCACCTCACCACAGGTGAAAAAGGTGACATGTTTGCGAATTAAACCCCTGTAGGGGGGTCTGGGGGCATCCCCCCCCAGAAGAAAATTTTTGTGATTTTAACATGTAAACGAAGCATTCTGGTGAACTCTGACAAGAATAAAGGGAAGAGACAACATTTTCTTTAGCTCTTTTTTCATCATCATAACAGTTTGTTAGGGCTGATCCCAACTGTATCCATCAACTTTAAATAATCCACCAGAGCCAGTGTTTTGGTTTAAAGCAAAGACTCCAGCGCAGTTGCTGATTGGAAAACACTAGAGACGTCCTCTGCCCCAATTGTTGTTTTGTAAATTAAAAAATAAAACTGAAAAAAAAAACGCATCACTACTTTTACGCATTTAAATTGAATACATTAGCAAACAACACCAATCATGTTACCACGTAACCATGGTGAACTTATTTCATTACATGTTCGTTTTTATTTCCCTTGTAACCTTCAATAACGACAGACATTAAAATCAGACAGAAATACGGATGCAGTGGGAGTTAGTCTTAAAGTCAGCAAAAGTATTCCGATTCATTCTGAACTGACTGACGTTAGCTTACGTGCTAACAAGCTTACTAACAGGTTGGGAAAAGCTTGATGGGGTAATGTTAGGAAAAATGCATCACGACACACTTGACTTACTTACTAACTGACAAAGTAACTTGATTTGGCAAGTTAACGTTATTGTAGCAGCTAGTTACCTGAGGTTAAGTTAGTCAGCAAACTTACAATTCTGTAGTGGAAAATAGTGATGTGTCGTTCGCAAATGACTGATCTTTTCGGCACACTGCTCAGCCACGCCCACTCCATACACTGACAATGTTGTGTTGACGTATATGTGCGTGCGACCAATCGTTTGTGACAACATTCTCCATTTTAATACATTTAATACATGCATTTTAATAACAGACAACATAAAGGCAGAATGTAGAATTTGTAAGGTAAAAATATCATATGGAGCAGATCTTTGTGTTTTGGATAGTTCAATCTAAATAAAACATTCAATACACATGTAATAGTGTTTGACATTTTTACATTATAAGGTTTTTATGCCAAATATAATGTAAAATTGAGGTTTAGTATAATTACATTGAATAATTTAAGTGATATATGTGCACGTATACTAATCATAGGGCAAAATATTGCTAAATTTGGCTGAACTATAAAAGCCAGAAATGGTACATAACTGAAGAGACATTTGGGAGCCCAAAGGCTCTTATTGCTGAGCTGAGACAAATGATCTGGCTCAATAAAAAGAGCCGGAATTCCCATCCCATGCATTAGTTTTTATGGATGCACAAAAAAGCACTGAATTAAACTACAGTCGTAAATTAATAATAAATTCTCACTTTCACTGCACCTTGTGGTTTCTGTTACTCACTGTTACACTGTTTCTGTTACTCACTGCCTCACTGTTTTACTTCTGTTTACTTTGATTGTAGCATTTTAATTAGACATTAAGTATCTTACTTGCACACCCACTGTCTACACTGCATGTCTACACTGCGAGTGAGGAGCAACACAGCCTAGTTACTAATACATAACTTTCATTATAATAATGGACAGAATTTACACTGCATCACGCAAATACAGCATATAATGAAAATAAACTTGAATTAAACTAAACCTTTTAAGCAACTTGCACCAGTTTTCCCAAACCCTTGCACAGTGGAACATTTTGGATATAAACATAAGTTTGTGCTCGTGCATCACTGTTGTGCTTCCATGCTACACAAACTCCACTTTGTAAAGTTTGCATGTTACAGTCTACTTCGCGAGATTTAATATAAAATGCTCCCCTGCCTTAGAGGACTTGGGGCACACACTTTTTTTCCCCCATTGTCACTTGATGATTGCGCCGATGGTGACTGAGGTCATGTAGAGCATAAAAGGTAAAGTTAAGAAACAGTAAACTGAAGAAATTCATTGTCGTTGACTCTGGGTATTCTGCTAAAGCTAGCCGCGTCACATTACATGCAAATGGCGTCATGTGCCATCGACTGGGAAACGGCTTATACTTACAGTTATTTTAAAAAATGCTAGTGTTCCATCTGAGACGATACTACCCTTCTAAAATTCATACATGGTAGCATACACAGTGCATAGTGTAAGTGTATAGTACGTCATCTGGGACACAACTTTGGTCTGTACTCTCCAATGCCTTGACTGTAATCCTAAACTTATTTCTAGGCTAGACATGGATCATGACTGTAATCCTAACCTCAACCCATTCGGGAACACAAGTTTAATACAACTGTACAGAAATATGCATTATATTTAAATTAGGCAGACCGCAGAGGATTATGGGAATATGATCTTTAAACATCAATTATAACACAAAAAAGATAGAGCTGAGCATTTTCGGGTTCTTGGAAGCATTGGACTTGCTGAGTGGAATTAGCTGGTCATGATCTTAGCCAGTAGAGGTCACTATTTACTCAACATAATGGTGCAGAACTTGCGCTGTAATGACCTGGACTGGCCATCCATCAAAATAACCGTTTGGACACTGTGTGGTCCTTTTGTTGCCATGATCTCCAGGGGGTCCACCCATTAGAAACTTGATGGCCTACCTTGGGGTGATCTGCTGGGAAGAATGGTCTCCACCCACCTCACAGGGCAGCTAACTCTGCTAACTAAGAGCCATTGGCAGAAAGTTGAGTTTCTCAACTCCACCTACATGTAGGAAACAAACACAGCAAGTAGTACCTACAAAATCAATATTTAATTTAAATATATAATAATATGAAATGTTTAACATTTAATATTTGACATACTTAAGACATGGTTATTGCATTATAGGGCAAGTGCAGAAAAACATAGGGGAAGTCTTATCAAGGAAAGCATATCCAAAACTGAATGAACATGCTAGGGACACAAATAATTAAATATTTAAATAGTGATGCTGGGTGCCTCAGATGAGGGTGTATAGTGTTCAAATATAATGTTTAGTGTTGACCTGCTCTCTCTAGTGGCTCACCCCCACTCTGCTCTCCTTCCCATTGAAAACAAAGCATAAAATCTAAACCAACGCCTAATAGTAGCAACTGCCAGGACACAGTATTTATCAGAGCTATTACAGTGCTTAACAGGCACTGGCCCATGCAGTCCAAGTTTTTGGACTGTGATGGAGGGGGGTCATTGTAAATTCAAAAACCTTAGCTTAACCAGAACCTTCGAACCAAGCACACTATTAGAATCAAAGCAGTGCAGAATGGTTGGAAGAGACAATCATCAAAACCTTGTCTATCTTTATATTCCCACAGAATGGCAAACGCAGCTAGTGAGGACTTCAGGACACTTGTTCGAGCTCTTCAACAACACATTAAGGCCTTCTACCACCTGCAAAATGTTAAGATTTCAGAGGGTAACACCAAAGGGCCTGCAACTTTTACCAGGGCCACAAAATGGCTGGAATGGCTTTGGTAAAACCAGCAATCCCCACCTCGACCAAAGAAACAATGCTATATGGGAATGCTCGAAATTGGCTTCACAATAGCTTACAGATTCTGAATGATCATTACAGGCCAACAATACAGACCTCAATAGATAGGATCAAAACCCTACCTTTAGCTCAATGGAAAGAGGCATGAGAAGTAACATTTAGATGGTTTTAAAAGAAATCTCGGGATGGTCCAAAATACCACTTTCCAGGGGGCTTTTGGACATCTATTAACCATAACTGAGCAAGACCCAAAACAATAAAAAGCAAGTAATTCAAGAGTGGTGCAGGGAGACTCAAACCCTACCCTCGACAGGGACTTGAATGGAAATTACCAGGCACACTGGCCCTGAACTAGACCCCTACCCCACTACCAAATTTTGAGCCAACATCAAGCACAACATATGGCTTAGGGTAGCAGGTCACAACCCCTGTCGGAGATTCTCTGCCCTGCCAGGATCACAACCCAGAAACTCAACTGGCAACTAACTCATATCTCCAAAAACCAAATAAAAGTAATAAAAGGGGTACAGCAAACCAAAAGGGCAACCAAACAAAAAAAAGCATGACATAACCAAACCATAGATTCCACTCCAGTGAAAGACACATAGTATAACAACCTCCACACCATCATAGGTAGAGCAGGGTACTGAAGCTGGCTCCAAGGTACAAGTAGACTGCTACCCAGGAACACCACTATCCCATGCCCTTCATATCATCAAACACAAGACACTGACCTCAGCAGAAACTCAGAAAATAGTCATACCTTTTGGGTAAACAATAGAATGTAATTAATTTTTACTTACAAAAAACTATCAACTATCAAGACATATTGGAGCAGCTCAGGACACCTTTCCAAATGCAACATTGCTCATCTCCATCATCAACTTCAATAACGACCTTCCTTCAATAACCAAACCCAACCTCAAGACATGAAACAACTGGTAAAAATTTGTTTGGTAAAAACAACTGGTAAAAATTTACCAAGCCTTCCAAGCACAAAATTTCTCACACTACCCGATAAAATCCACTGGATTCTCAAAACAGCCGAGGCGATGTAGTAACACTGGAGATGGCATTTAAACTAATCCACAAACAAAAAAAACAATACAGGGATTTAATGACAAGATGATAATCAATTTCTCCCAAACATTCACCTTCAACAGCAGAAGAAAAAGTTCTCAGAAAGGGACTTTCCTTTATTCTCTCAAATGATACCATCACACCCAAATTTACTGAAATAGCTGCCCAAGTCACAAAATACCAAAAGAGATTAAAAATAATCTCTTTTTTTGAACTGTGCAATGAAAATCGCTACAAACCTCCATTTACAGCAAAATTATAATTATAGTTATAAATTAAAATTATTCCACGCTGCTTCCTGCAGCCGCTCACTCTCTTGGACTCCAGCTTTTAGTATTTTGCTCCATTTTTTCACTGTCATTGTTTGTGTTCTTAAAAAATGCTGGTAATAATAACTGCTTTGTTTTCACCATGACACACTCTACAACACATGATACTTCATGACAATGAATTCAGATGAACTTTTGAACTTGAAATGATTACATTATGTGAAAGAGGCTACTGATTGTCTATTAGCAATATTTGAGCACCAGTAATATAAGATTAGCATTTTTATTGCAGTTTTTTTTTTTGTTCTGTTTTACTTTTGGTGAATTAAAAACTACAACTATTTGTTTTTATAATATTGCTGCAGGAGACTTTAAACATCCAGCTGCAGAGATGCCAGATCCACATAAAAGGGTTCCGGAACACAGGTGTGCAATATTTTATGCTCTGCTAATTATGAATAATTGTGAATTATCAACTGATACACTTCAAATTATCAAGCACATTTCCCTCTTGTAAATAAACATGTACATTTTAACCTCTTGTTTGTTCTCTTCCTTCAATTCCATTAAACATATATACTTTTATATTCCTCAGTGTATACCACCAGTATTGTGGGCGGACCTTCTCACCATTTTCATGGACTATTCACCCTCCTGCCATCCGGCAGAAGGTACAGGAGCATCCGTGCCACCACCAGCAGACTCCACAATAGTTTCTTCCCTGAGGCAGTCAGATTACTCAACACCCTGCTGCCTCCCAAAACTCACCTGGGCCAGTCAAACACCTAACCCAGTAAGACTCATACCTCTGCACACACACACACACACACACTAACCCAGTAAGACTCATACCTCTGCACACACACACACACTAACCCAGTAAGACTCATACCTCTGCACACACACACTAACCCAGTAAGACTCATACCTCTGCACACACACACTAACCCAGTAAGACTCATACCTCTGCACACACACACTAACCCAGTAAGACTCATACCTCTGCACACACACTAACCCAGTAAGACTCATACCTCTGCGCACACACTAACCCAGTAAGACTCATACCTCTGCACACACACACTAACCCAGTAAGACTCATACCTCTGCACACACACACTAACCCAGTAAGACTCATACCTCTGCACACACACTAACCCAGTAAGACTCATACCTCTGCACACACACTAACCCAGTAAGACTCATACCTCTGCACACACACTAACCCAGTAAGACTCATACCTCTGCACACACACTAACCCAGTAAGACTCATACCTCTGCACACACACACACACACACACTAACCCAGTAAGACTCATACCTCTGCGCACACACACACTAACCCAGTAAGACTCATACCTCTGCACACACACACTAACCCAGTAAGACTCATACCTCTGCACACACACTAACCCAGTAAGACTCATACCTCTGCACACACACACTAACCCAGTAAGACTCATACCTCTGTACACACACTAACCCAGTAAGACTCATACCTCTGTACACACACTAACCCAGTAAGACCCATACCTCTGTACACACACTAACCCAGTAAGACCCATACCTCTGCACACACACACTAACCCAGCAAGACTCATACCTCTGCACACACACACTAACCCAGTAAGACTCATACCTCTGCACACACACACTAACCCAGTAAGACTCATACCTCTGCACACACACACACACTAACCCAGTAAGACTCATACCTCTGTACACACACACTAACCCAGTAAGACTCATACCTCTGTACACACACTAACCCAGTAAGACTCATACCTCTGTACACACACTAACCCAGTAAGACCCATACCTCTGTACACACACTAACCCAGTAAGACCCATACCTCTGCACACACACACTAACCCAGCAAGACTCATACCTCTGCACACACACACTAACCCAGTAAGACTCATACCTCTGCACACACACACTAACCCAGTAAGACCCATACCTCTGCGCACACACACTAACCCAGTAAGACTCATACCTCTGTACACACACTAACCCAGTAAGACTCATACCTCTGTACACACACTAACCCAGTAAGACCCATACCTCTGCACACACACACTAACCCAGTAAGACTCATACCTCTGCACACACACACACACACACACACTAACCCAGTAAGACTCATACCTCTGTACACACACTAACCCAGTAAGACTCATACCTCTGCACACACACACTAACCCAGTAAGACTCATACCTCTGCACACACACACTAACCCAGTAAGACTCATACCTCTGCACACACACACTAACCCAGTAAGACTCATACCTCTGCACACACACACACACACTAACCCAGTAAGACTCATACCTCTGCACACACACACTAACCCAGTAAGACTCATACCTCTGCACACACACACACACACTAACCCAGTAAGACTCATACCTCTGCACACACACACTAACCCAGTAAGACTCACTGCACACTGCACTTTACATAGCTGCATCAGTCACTTTACTATGGAACTTATGCTGCTACATTACACAATAGCTTATAGTTTACGGTCTATGTTTACAGTCAATGTTTTGTGTATTTATTGTTTTTTCTGTACTTATTGTTTTTCACTTGTCTAACACTATTGTGTATCTGCACTTTATGTAGTCTTGTGTACAGTTCTGTGTTGCACCCTGGTCCTGAAAAAACGTCATTTCGTTCCAGTATATACACGCTATATAGAGGAATGACGATAAAAACCTACTTGACTTGACATGTATTTCTTTTGTATCTCTTATAGTTTTCTTATTTTCTGAACATATACAAATTTCAAAAGCAAATTAACATTACAGGAAACATTCATTTACAAATGAAACACAAAAGTCAGACATTTAACATGCGGTCTTCAGGTGCGCGCCTCCTACTTTTTATGCACAAAATGGAGTCCCAGACTCCCTCTTAAGAGCCTAACGATGCTCTTTATCATCCTTTCAATTACCTCATTAAACTCAGAAAACCGCTAAAACAGACTCTGTAAACAGTGAAACATTGTGCACTGAATTATTTTACATTCTCTTTGCCAAGCATTAACTCTCATACCTGAAAAGGAGAAGAATATTAAGAACAGAACCCCAGCAATGTTTCCCCACAGCAAACTTTATGTAGCCTGAGGAAAACCCGCGAGAGCTCCCCCTAGTGTATCATCAGGCAAAACTAATCAATCACCAACATCCATTTACTTGACTAATAGATCACAGATTCACAAGAAACAATGGAGATGACTTTTACATTCTTTCAGTGCTTTGAATATAAACAATTTTAAGCTTTTTTAAACATTTTATGAAGCATTTTAATTAACTACATTTTTAAAGATATCTTCACTTAATTAATTTGCATCAATTATGAGCAGCTCTGGCTGAGGAGCTGGCACTGTCCCTTAAGCAAGGGTGACCCATGGTCAATGGTATTCCGGGGGCGGTTCATCCGAGTCAGCTACCTCCCATGATATACGTGGCTTGCTAAAATGTAGGTGTAGCATATTAGTAGTAATGACTTTTTTTATTTTCCAGTTGAGTTTCCAGTGATGTATTCTTAAACACTCAAGATGCGCATAAACACTGCCACCATTTGAAAAATGCATTTTGAAATAACACTTTACTGTCAATGTTTCACTTGTGTATTATGCATGCCTATTTTATTTTATTGCATATGGTGTGTACAATCTTAATTGTAGTGTCCCTATTAGATCAAATGGAGTTTAAAAAAAAAAAAAACACAAAAAAAAAAAAAAAAAACGCTGAACAGAAAAAAAAGCCAGGCTTGAAATTGAATTGCTGGAGCACTGGCTAAAGGTGGGCAAAGTATTGTATTTGCCTAGTGGTGATTATTCTGTCATTTATTGTTGAATGGTACAGCAATAAATACAAATGTCTTTTTCGATTACAGGAAATAAAGAAACAATGAACCACATTTACTGTGTACTTTGTGCATTAGTCATTTAATTAGAAATGATTTTGGCAGATCCCATCTCGTACCACCCTGCCATCTCTTTGGTTCACTGGGGGTTCCTCTTGACTATCTTCATCAATGGTTCATCATGGTTTATGGCCAGGGAACTGCACAAAATTGTGTAGGAACCGCTTGAGTGCAAGGCATACTGTACAGCCGTGGCCAAAAGTTTTGAGAAGGACACAAATATGAATTTTTACAAATTCTGCTGCCTCAGTTTTTATGATGGCAATTTGCATATACTCCAGAATGTTATGAAGAGTGATCAGATGAATTGCAATTAATTCAAAGTCCCTCTTTGCCATGAAAATGAACTTAATCCCAAAAAAACATGTCCACTGCATTTCAGCCCTTCCACAAAAGGACCAGCTGACATCATGTCAGTGATTCTCTCGTTAACACAGGTGAGAGTGTTAACGAGGACAAGGCTGGAGATCACTCTGTCATGCTGATTGAGTTAGAATAACAGACTGGAAGCTTTAAAAGGAGGGTGGTGCTTGAAATTATTGTTCTTCCTCTGTTAACTATGGTTACCTGCAAGGAAACACGTGCAGCCATCATTGCTTTGCACAAAAAGGGATTCACAGGCAAGGATATTGCTGCTAGTAAGATTGCACCTAAATCAACCATTTATCAGATCATCAAGACCTTCAAGGAGAGAGGTTCAACTGTTGTGAAGAAGGCTTCAGGGCACCCAAGAAAGTCCAGCAAGCGCCAGGACCGTCTCCTAAAGTTGATTCAGCTGCGGGATCGGGGCACCACCAGTGCAGAGCTTGCTCAGGAATGGCAGCAGGCAGGTGTGAGTGCGTCTGCACGCACAGTAAGGCGAAGACTTTTGGAGGATGGCCTGGTGTCAAGAAGGGCAGCAAAGAAGCCACTTCTCTCCAGGAAAAACATCAGGGACAGACTGCTATTCTGCAAAAAGTACAGGGATTGGACTGCTGAGGACTGGGGTAATGTCATTTTCTCTGATGAATCCCCTTTCCGATTGTTTGGGGCATCTGGAAAAAAGCTTGTCCGGAGAAGAAAAGGTGAGCGCTACCATCAGTCCTGTGTCATGCCAACAGTAAAGCATCCTGAGACCACTCATGTGTGGGGTTGCTTCTCAGCCAAGGGAGTGGGCTCACTCACAATTTTGCCTAAGAACACAGCCATGAATAAAGAATGGTACAAAAACAGCCTCAGAGAGCAACTTCTCCCAACCATCCAAGAACAGTTTGGTGATGAACAATGCCTTTTCCAGCATGATGGGGCACCTTGCCACAAGGAAAAAGTGATAACGAAGTGGCTCGGGGAACAAAACATCGACATTTTGGGTCCATGGCCAGGAAACTCCCCAGACCTTAATCCCATTGAGAATTTGTGATCAATCCTCAAGAGGTGGGTGGACAAACAAAAACCCACAAACTCTGACAAACTCCAAGCATTGATTATGGACTGCCATCAGTCAGGATGTGGCCCAGAAGTTGATTGACAGCATGCCAGGGTGAATTGCAGAGGTCTTGTAAAAGAAGGGTCAACACTGCAAATATTGACTCTTTGCATAAACTTCATGTAATTGTCAATAAAAGCCATTGACACTTATGAAATGCTTGTGATTATACTTCAGTAACAGTAACATCTGACAAAAAGATCTAAAAACACTGAAGCAGTCGACTTTGTGAAAAGTAATATTTGTGTCATTCTCAAAACTTTTGGCCACGGCTGTATGAACACACCATTGCCTTTTCCACATGCACTGCATCACCCACTTTATATACAGAAAACCCCCTGTGGCAAAAAAATGAAGGGCAATGCATAAAATTTGCTCGGTGTTGAGTGCTGATTCACGATGTGTCACATTGGCATTGTGAGGTTTCAAATGGTTTGTTAAATAAATTAACGATTCTCCTGAAAAACAATAACACTCCCGCAAATATTCATCTGGATATGAAAAAGATTTAATATAATCCATGCTTCCTCATCCACTGGATATTCTTCAAAAGGGCACGCTATGCTCCGTCAGCTCTCTGAAACAAACTAAACCTGGAACATAAACTGCTCCGGAGCAGGTTATGTTCAGAGAGTGAGTTGCTATGGCTACTTAGATACCCTAAAAGTTTCCTCCGTTTTTGGAACCGAAAGTTGAGGTTATCCGTTAACTTACCCAGGTAAGTCACATAACCTGCTTTCTGGAATACCACCCTGATGTTGTCTAGCTTGTTTTCAATGAACTATACATTCACAAGCAGTATGCTGGCCAGAGGTGGTCTGTGTGTTCCTCCTCTTAATCTGTTTAATACACCTGAGCATTTCCCTAGGTGTTTTCTCCTTCTCCTCCTCATTCTCTTTGTTTTGGTTATCGTCTCAGTGGATCTCTTTCAGCCAAGAGGGGTCACTGATAAAAGTGTCCAGTAAGTGGTGGGTGAGCTTATATCTTGTATTCAGATGTGTGATGTGGTAATAGGTGGTGACTGCCAAGGATGTGGTTGCTTAGGAAGTAAGTAAAGTACTATTTAAAAATGAAAATACACTGCAATACAATACAAAACAATATATCTGTACAGGAAGACAGTACAAAACATTACTTGCAATAGGTGGATACTGGTGATACAGCAAAAGTTGTGTAATATAATTGTTACTATAGCCCTATTCAGATAGGATTAGTTTATCAGGGGGACGTTGATAATACATTTTTACATGTCTCCTCAGTAATAAAAATCTTGCATCTGCACCGCAATAAAATGACCACAGGAATAGTGAGTTTCTAGCAGGTTGTGTTTTGTACAAACCCAGATGTTTGTCACATGGTCATATGATCATGCTACATTCACAACATGGTGTCCAAGCAATCGTAGAGGCCTTGGAGTAGAGAAGAGATACTGACTCTTAGTTCACTTCGGAAGTTTCAGTAACAATTTGAAAATACAATAAAACAATAATCACAAAGTGCTGTATATGAGAAGCATCCATTTTTTGTTTCGTGACTCTGGAAGTGTTTAATATCTGGGGGAGAGTCAGTGATACACACTACAAGACTAAATGCAGCAAGTAGAAGCAGTCTGTTAGAACAGAGAAGGACAGGCTGGATGCAAACACTGGGGAAAAGTCACTTTAATGGGAATACTCAAAATAATAGGAATATCCAAAAGTAACAGAACAATCAAAATAATAGTAACAGGGAACAACATGAAACCAAAGCAAAGTCAAAAACAGGCAAACAGTATCCAATGGGCTAGGCAATAATCCAAGGTCGAGAAACGTAGCAAAGATCCAAAAAAACAGAGTAAACAGTCCATCAAACAAGGCTTGGTACAAGACAAGGAAACTAATGTCACTAGGCTAGTCTAATACTTCACCTCGAGGTGAAGAAACAAAAGGCTTAGACACATGAATGAAAATGAGGCTTAACGTAAAACACCTGAAACTCATAATGACACATAAGAACAGAACCAATAAACATACAGGGGCGGAGACATGACTTGAACCAAAACAAAGATGCACGTGGCGAAGTAAACAAAACAAGAGTCCATGAATGCACACGTGTGCTGCTTGCCCGCTTTGACCTTAACACAGTCAAACGTCTTTTTTTTAAGGCGACATCTGCATAGAAAACCACGGACATGTGCATCCGGACAGGGACCGCTCATTTGGTGAAAAACAGTAGATAATTCAGTTTACTCAGAGGAAGATGGAGAAAAACACTGACATGGCCAATCCGGACACAAATACAGTCACAGAGGAAGTTCTTTACAATAGAAAATTACTCCTGGACTTCATGTAAACTACTGTAGTGCAATTATAACTGAATTTTACTGGTGAAGGAAGCAAGCTGGGACAATTTGCAAAGCATGGGTGCTTGGTAAGGTGTGATATGTGCCTTCTTGTTAGGACAGACCACTTTGTGCTGCCTTAATCAATCAAATGATACTGTATGCCATATTGAAGCTCTGCCTTAATATGTATATACTTCACTGAACTAAATTCCTTACTGAGTTAATCCTTGTGAGGTAAAGGGTTAAATTAATCAATTGCTATGTTTGTGATGTCACTTTTGGAGCAATGACATGTTATTTCAAAACTAGGCTCATGAGAATCTAGGGTTAGGGTTAGTGGAAATGGTAAGTGAAATGACAGGAAACAAATCATGTTAAAGTTATAAAAATAAAAAAAATAAAAAAACTCGATTAAGAGTTTATAAATGTTACATATATGGAAGTGCAATGTAAAATTGCAGCAGAAAATCTAAAAATTAATCACATTTTTTTTTTTTTTATTGTTTATACTGGGAGTTTATTCTATCTCACTTTAGCAATAACATATTGCTAAAGTGGGACAGGGTATTATTTGTAAAGCCAGTAAAGAGGGTTTTTAGGTCAATGATCTTAAAATTAAATGCCAAATGTTTAAAATAATGATTAATTACTACACACTAATAGATATATTCTTCTTATCATAATGCATAACAATTTAAATGTACTTCAGAATCAAATCCTAAAACAAAGAAGAATCAAGTGGTAAAACAAAGAAAGGTGAGGAAAAATACAGAGGAGAAATTGGCAGTGAGCAAGAGAACTTTAAATTAGTGGAGTGAAGAGAATCCAGTCAGAGACCATGACATTCTGAAGCTGCTGGTTTCCAGTCGGAGATATCTCACCCGCTTGCAGAGATCACAGATTTTCTTCAATCCATCTGCTCTTTGGAGAGTAGAAATGCAGCAGCATAGAGATCAGGAGGAGTGCATAAGTGATGCAATGAGAACAAAACAATGTGTAACCATTACGGTAAATTTGATTTAGTTGTACAGCACTGCGCAAAAGATTTAGGCACCCTATTTTTTTTAGTTCAAACTTTGTTATAGATTGTTTATTTTATGACGTCTACATTATCAAATCAGTACAAAAACATTTTAGATTCCCAAACGTTAGTTTTCTAGCACAAAATGAAATGTTACAGGAAAATGTTTGTATGTCATTAAAGAAAGCAGCGTATTACATAAGAGACACTTTTCAGACAGTAAACACAATGAAGGCTGCTGGGTTTCGCTGCAGAAATAAGAAGCGAGTGCGAAAGTCAAAGTGTCCAGAAGAACTGTGTCTGGTTCTGCAAGATGCTCAATAAAACTTACCAGCTCATTTCCTGGTAATTTGTACCGGAGACTACTATTTTTATTTTTATCTTTTTTGTCACACCAAATATTGACTTTGTTTCATTTACTACAGTTTACTGCTCTTTACTTGTCATTACATTTTCATATCCTGAGTGACTTGTGTTAAACAGGTGAACTGCTGGTTACAGCAACTAGAATCAGAGCTCTGTGTCTCCAGTGTGCCGGGTGGCTGATGTAAGCATTTTAGCATTTAGCTTTTTGCCAACTTGTCCATTCAGCCACACGCGTTATAGTACTAGAAATAAGTCAAATTTGACTCGTACTGATTTAAGAGGATGGTTTACAGTGCCGGTGATGCCCTGGCGTTTATTTATAACATGTTCTTAACCATTTTCTGCTGAAACTATTACTATTGGCATTGTTAGCATAGCTACAGCCCGCACAATTCAACACAAGAAAAACAGTTCTACACACAGGGAGACTGACTTCCAGTATATTATATTAGTAATCCGTATTCATCTGATTTTAACTACAAATTATATAGTGTTAAGAAAAAGACCATAGCCACTGTCAAGATCGAGTACACCACTACACATGAGTGAGTCCATGTCAAGACCAAGACCAGACGTACAGATGTGTTAATTTGCTGGTTGTAATATATTTCTAACCTGACATAAAATATCTCTTGAATCTACTTTGGTATTATCATTTTGTACAAATAAGAACAAAAGACATATATAGGAGATATTAAGCATAAACCATGGTTCTAGCAAGCATTGCAGTATAATCGTATTGTGACATCGGACCCAAGGTATGCGCCCAAAATAGGAGGAACGCTCTTCCCATACAGTTCCTTTCAGCAGCCCTGGTGTTTCGGACAGTGTCAGCGCGTGGCTGAAAGATGGGGCGGTCCAAACCACATACGGCTGGTGATCACTAATTGCAGCGGCGGCTCTCTACCATCCGGAAAACAGTGGCAGAATATAAAAGGACATGCCGGGAGCAGCAAGGTGAGCTGTTGGAAATAACTAACTCTGTGGCATTTTATGCATTCTTGCAACAGATGCCTCCGACAAGGACGACAACGCTCCCCGGTTGCACAGCTCTCTCCTCGCGACCATCTCAGCTGGGAAGAGGGATCCCTTTATCTTTTAAGTTTTGTAAATATTGTAAATAAAACCACCACTAATTCCCCTTTAATCGCCTCTGACAGTTCGTGCTCTGCCTGCCGCTGCTGTGAGCTCACAAAACCTATTTTATATCATTGCACTGGGGGCGTGATGTAAATGAAATGACAGAGTATGCTAACTACACAAAAGATTTGTTTTGGGGTTTTTTTTAAAAATGCAACAGGAAGCAGTACAGAACATGTAAAAAATTTGCTAATCAAAGAACATTTAAGTAAAGCATTTAAGTAACCAAGTATTGGTTTATGACGAGACCAAGACCGGTCTCGAGTACCATAACACTAACAAATAATACAACAATAAAACTGCTGAATACTCCCACATTCCCAGAGTCATGTCATATGGTCATATCTCCTTAAGTAGCTCTCCATGAGTTTCTGCTGATACTGAGATTAATATAATTTAATTCATCAACCTAATGACAGTTAACCAAAGCTCAATTAGCAGAATCCCCATATATATTTTGTGAAGTATATAAACTGTAGCATTTATAGATTAGTTGTAACTATTCCCTTATAACCAAATCCTGTGTACAAGCTATGATGTTCATGTATTGTTTTCTGTCTTTTGGTTATTACAGTGCATTTTATCCACTTATTTTATTATTATTATTTATTATTATTATTATTATCATTATTAGCATTCAGCTAACCAAATCACTCCTGAGCATGAACAATACATGAAACAAAACAAATAGGAATACAGCTATAGGGATTTGGGGAAGGTTAAGTTTTAAATGCAACAAATCACATTATATTTGCTGAAACTAAACATGGGTGGCCCAAAATGCTTTTGGGTAGGGGTGGGCTAAACCTGAAGGCAACCAATCCAGGTTGAGAGAACTGACCAATAAGGGAAACTTTTTTTAATCAACAGAGTATTCACAAAGGTGAGAAATGCAATTGTCTCTCAATTTGGATTTTTATTGCATTTCATACAACTGAGCAGTAGAGGGTAGAGTGTTTGCTCAAGGGCCCAGCAATGGCAGTTTGATGGTGCTGGGATTTGAACTCACAAATCAGTAGGCCAACATTTTAACCACTTAGCTACCACTACCCTACCACAACAATGGCAACTAATGCTGTTACAGAGGAGTTTCCACTTCAGTGTCTGTCCATCCATAAATGGTAACATAATAGACATATCTGGAACTTTATGTGGAAATAAGAGTTTCTGGGCTGCAAATTCCTGGATACCACAGTTTAGCAGAAGATCATGGAGTTTACTGCTGCATATACACTTCTTCTCATGCAGGTCCCATACAGTCCTCAATTATGCAGAGTTTTTGAAATGGTAGCATGTACTTCCATCCTATGGAAATCCTTTAGTCCATCCTCTTAGATATAATTTTGCACCTAGGTCTTATAAAACTCTATTACCTTATCGTTAACTTCCTTAAAATACTCTTTAGGCTTCATTTTCTCTCCATTCCTTCAGACGGACGTACCTTCAATGACAGTTTAAGGTGTGTTTTTTTTATTCAAAATGGAAACTGTTTTAATATTTCACAGGTGAAAGCCAATTATATGTCAAGTATTCACATACTGTTTACAGGATGAGGTGTGTGTTACAGAACACACAAATAAAGTGTTCTAATGTGAAAAAATAACAAAAGAGGCAAATGATAAAACATCACAAACATCACAACACAACACTTCAGGAGTGTTAATCCACTTACAGAGGTTAAAAACTGACCTTTGACCGTGACTGTGTGTATTTAAACACTGGTAAGGAAAGAGCTGCCTCCATGGCATGCTGAGGGGGTGAAGCCAGAGGCAACATCATAGGGTTTTGGAGGGTCACATTGAAGGAACGCTTAAGTAATGTGTCTGAAAAAGTAGGGCTCAGCTGCACACACACACACACACACACACACACACAGAATATCATACACAATCACACACAACATTATACACAATATCATATACAAACACACAGACTATGATATGCACAATATCCCACACATATACACACACCAACCTCGAACACAGATACACACAAAATCAAAGACACACAATATCAAACAAACATGAGTGTGGCATTCATGTGTGTGTGTGTGTGCGTGTGTGTGTGTGTGTGTATACCACGTATGCTCCTGGTCCGGGTGTTGTGTCTTTATGTTGTTTAAATCGATCCTCGTTAGAGCCAATGAGAGCAAACTGTGGGCTAGACTTAATGTCTGGACTGTAGTGACCTGGCCCTGTAGACACACACACACACACACACACACACACACACACCTAACTAACACTGGCACAACATGCACAAATTATAGGGAGAGAGGGCGGGAGGGAGAGAGGGAGAGAGAGAGAGAGGGAGGGAGAGATAGAGGGAGGGAGAGAGAGAGAGAGAGAGGGAGGGAGAGAGAGAGGGAGAGAGAGAGGGAGGGAGAGAGAAGGAGAGAGAGAGGGAGGGAGAGAGAGAGGGAGGGAGGGTGAGAGAGAGAAGGAGGGAGAGAGAGAGAGAGAAGGAGAGAGAGAGAGGGAGGGAGAGAGAGAGAGAGAGAGGGAGGGAGAGAGGGAGGGTGAGAGAGGGAGAGAGGGAGGGTGAGAGAGAGAGAGAAGGAGGGAGAGAGAGAGGGAGGGAGGGAGAGAGAGAGGGAGGGAGAGAGAGAGGGAGGGAGGGAGGGAGAGAGGGAGGGGGGGAGAGGGAGAGAGGGAGAGAGAGGGAGGGAGAGGGAGGGAGGGAGAGGGGGGGGGGAGGGAGAGAGAGAGGGAGGGAGGGAGAGGGGGAGAGGGAGAGAGAGAGGGAGGGAGGGAGAGAGAGAGGGAGGGAGGGAGGGAGAGAGAGAGGGAGGGAGGGAGGGAGAGAGAGAGGGAGGGAGGGAGAGGGAGAGACAAAGTCTCATCTTCCAACCAGATATTTAGATTTTTTATTCAGTAAATATATTTGTTTGACAGGGAAGCTGCACAAACAGGAATATATATTCATTTATTTAAAAAAAAAAGCATCCAAGAAAAAAGGTCACGTTCTCTCGAGGAAGAAAAAGGGCAGGTGCTGAAGCCCTCTGGATGTCTGTGTGCACGTCCCTGTGTTCAACCAGGGCTGAAAGTTGCAGATGATCAGAAAGAAGACATTGTGTTGAATTCTAGATCAACAGCGTAGCTGCATGTGACAGCATTTAGTGGAAAACTGCACATGTTTTGCTGATGTCTTTTCACACAACACAATCCAGTGTAATTATATAGATGTAATGGATTTGAGGATTGGACACAACTTGATTATTAGCGAATAACATGGCATAGCACACAGCTATTGTGCATCAGGTGACTGAGCCATATGACGTTTGACTTCTGACCCCTCACCTGGAACGTGTAGATCATAGTGGAAGGAGGAGCTTCGGGGGGCGGTGCTTAAGAAGCAGCTCTGGCGTTTTCGTCCTGCTTTTGTGCGAGGTTCACCATGTCGTCCTTGTCCATACATTTTTTCATAGGCTTCCTGCACGTTGTATGAGCTCGGAGAAGGTGTGTCCTGAACAAAATCATAATAATAAAGGAAAAAAATAAAATGATTTACTATAAAATTACTATACTGAAGCTTGATGACACATTACACCAGATCATGTTTACCTTAGCAACCAGTGGTGCAGGGAGTCGCTCCGTGGCTGATTTAAAGACTGCTGTAGGCTGTTGTTTGTAAAAGTCCTCACTTTTTTTCTCCACCTGCACACAGCAAAGTAACACAAAGTACAACAATGATTCAGTATATACACAGCACTCAACACCATGGGTTCAGTACTATCAAGGATAAATTACAGAACAGGACTACTGAGCCCAAGGAGTCAGGGCCCCAAAGCCAGAGCCTCCACATAAAAAGTCACGCTTATTAACTACCCAGAGTCAAAGGGCCAAAAGTCTCCCTGAAAAACTGCAGAAATAACCGACACAATAACTTCACAAGAAAGAAACCATCGTTACACCTTCAAAGTGAATGTTTATCATTTTAGTTTTCTGTAGGACTTTGGGGGCCGAATCCTCTGTTATTGATGTGATTCTGTATGGACCCTGCAATTCAGTGAGGAGATATTAAATAAATAAATAAATAAATAAATTTTAAAAAGCACAAAATAAAAGCTCCATCAGAAGCTCTAAGGGGCCTCTCAGAAGTGCCCAAAGAGAAACACACAAGGCCCACCTTCCAAAACAATAAATAAAAATAAATGTGATAGTTACATAAAGGTTCATGAGGAATCTGCAAGCTTTTTTCACCTCGATTTGTCTGAATAAGGCAACCTAACTCATAACACTTGACCATACAGTTGATTTTTGCGGGGCTGTGTGGGCAGTTAGAGGTGCTGAGAGTTCTGCCTCTTGAGGTGATTTGTACTGTGAAATATTAGCATACCAGGTCAGCTACATTATGCAGTGTAATGCTTGGCTCCTTTACATATGTAGTGCTAAGCCTAAACTGGAACAATAAAATTCTTTACATAATAATAAACACAACATTATGACTTTTAATAGTTTGTTTATATTTATATTTATATTTGCAGTTCCCTGGTGGACTAGTGGCTCGCATGCGGCACTCTCACTGCTGCAGCCCAGGTTCGATTCCCAGTCAGCGCACTCGGTGCCGGTCCTGAGCCTGGAGAATGGGGAGGGTTGTGTCGGGGAGGGCATCCGACCTAAAACATGAGCCAGTATGCAATCATGAAATCTTTAATTCAGGATTTAGGCCCTGATCACAGTACTGAGATAGCGCTGGTTAAAGCAGTAAATGACCTACCACCAGACTTCAGGTTTGTGCCTCCTTGCTTGTGTTGCTTGACCTTGTTGCAACATTTGATACAGTAGATCATAATACTCTCTTATTATGGTCTATAATTATTTTAAATTTATTAATTTTATTGTAAGTATTTTAAGGTATACAAATAGATATAGATTTTTTTTAAAAACCATCTTGTCTTGTGTTTTACTGCACCATACAGTGTGTGTAGCATGTTTATACTGTGTGTATAAAATATTTTGTAGTGTGTGCTCTATAGTGTGTAGATCCCAGTGTGTACCATGTATGGTGTATAGTATAATGTGTAGTGTGTACTATATACTGTGTATAGAATAGTTTGTAGTGTGTAGCATATAGTGTGTATATTATAATGTGTAGTGTATAGTGTGTATATTATAGTGTGTATATTATAGTGTGTACCGTATAGTGTGTTGGTCCTGGTTCTGTTGTTGATGCTGTTCTACTAAAGATGGTGGTTCTCTTGGCTGTTGAGCCAAAGCTGCCCGTCCTCTTACCCTCCAAATGTGCTTTTTTCAGGCTCTCACTAGCCAGTCCATAATCAAACATGTTATATGCTCCCGGGCCTAACACACACACACACACACACACACACACACACACACACACACACACACACTTTATTTATATATATGTGCTGATGAATGCCTGTAACATTCATCATTCCAGCACACACAGTCATCAAACCTGCACACACACACACACACACACACACACACACACACACACACACACACATACACACACACACCTGGCGTGGTGTTTTTTCTGTTTTCAGGAATGAATCGAGCTGCAGTAAGGTTAAAAGGACTTTTCCTCACTCCATTGCGTTTCTTCAGACTCTCCAGAGCACAGCGAGGATCATTATAGGAACCCACAGGGGGCGACATATCCTTCATTGAGCAGAACCTCTACACACACACACACACACACACACACACACACACAGAGAGAGAGAGAGAGAGAGAGAGAGAGAGAGAGAGAGAGAGAGAGAGAGAGAGGGTTTTGTATATAGAAATATATTTAGTTTTTATGTCACTGCCACAGGTGTGGGCGTGGTTTAGGGAATGGTTTGAGGAGATGAAATTGAAGCAAAGCCTCAGAATTTTATAGCTGTGATTTCAGTTTTATGTCAGAAATAAAACCTGATTGGGCATGGGAAACATTTTGGAAAATATTTTGGAAAATATTCCATGACAACACAATACAAACTCCTCTGGACTCCTAAGGATGTTGGAAAATTTAAAGCTAACAAACTATTAGGGTTGGGAACTGAATTCAACTGACAACAATTAATAACTGACCAGTGGCAGATAGAGGGCAGAGTTCAGGTTCTCAGGCAAGGCCATGGTGATTCCATGGATTAATTAGCGCACACTGTATACTTGTATGTATTGTAGACTCTGTGTGTGTGTGTGTGTGTGTGTGTGTGTGTGTGTGTGTGTACGTACACTAGGGATACGTTATTGAAATTAAACGGACAATGTGTTCTAAACTAATATGAACACAGATGTGAAAAATAATAAACAATATTTGTTTTTTCTTTTTTTTTATAAAGCTTACGAGCTTCAGGAACTGGGATCCCATCAAACGAAACAGAAATAGGTTTTTACAAGGAACTCACTGAAGCTCATGAAGAGGGTTTCAGCAAAATTCAATGTTCCTGAGCTCCAAATAACACCACATTTATACCATATTTCTGTACGAGCAAAAGAAATATGCTTTCATAGTTTGAGCTGTTGCTCCATATCTCACACACACACACACACACACACACACACACACACACACACACACACACACACACACCCCAGAGCTGCATATCTCTGTTGGTTTACCAAAAAAATAGTTTTATTAATTTAAAAAATATTGTACAATTTGTATGTTGATGTTTTTTGTCATTCTTAAATGATTGTTCTTTATCGTTATTTTTAAAAATTCGGAATTCACATAGGAATATAATAAAATGCTCCTTAAATGATCCCATTTTGACTCACAACAGCACTGTAAGTGTGTCCCAGTTTTACAAGAAATTTTGAAAACATATTCAGCAAACTCTTGTTAAAGCAAAAGTAAAATATTATTATATTTTAATAAAAGATTATTATTGTTGTCAGATGTAGCCTAATCAAGTCTGTTTCTTGATTTGGGAAAGACATTGGGGTTTTATTTGTTTGTTTGTTTTTTTACAGTTAGCTTGTATTCTCAGTCACATTAGATAGATGATAGAAGTTTTCCAGTAATTTCCAGAGGACATCTGGTTCAGGAGCTGAATAAAGTTTATGAAATTTGCTAATTAAATTGTTATAATTTGTAAATGAAAATGACTTCTTTTTCCAGCAGCCCAGTTTTCCAGGGCTTTCCAGTGTTTCCAATGAATAGTGTCAGGATTAACATAAAAACAACTCCCAGTAAAAACCACAGCCACTTTCACTTTAAATCTGAATACAGAAACAGATATTTATATACCGGTGTGTGTGACATAAACGCTGGTCTGGACACAATGACTCCATTAGACTTCTCAAATTGTCCTTTAACATCATACTGACCAGGACCAGGAACACCCTACACACACACACACACACACACACACACACACACACACACACACACATTGCAGATAGACAGTTCAATAGACATGCCATTTTTGTTCTCAGCAGTAGTTCACTTGAGACATAAGCCCTATTCATACAGGATTAGTTTTCCATGTGGAGGTGTGGAATATTATTTATCCCCAGAGTATCTCCGGGATTTTAGTCTGTATCCATCATTTCAGTAAATGTTTATGGACTGTGTTTT
>CM042565.1:45000-57500 GCA_023630585.1 Cranoglanis bouderius
CTTAGACATGTCCTTGAAAAGGTTAGACTGTGGAGTCTTGAAAGACAAGATGGAGTCCATGGCTTCATCCTCTTCCTCCGCTCTAACCGCAGGGAGAAATCGAAGTCCTGGAAACTCCATGTCGTTCCTCCTGTCATGAGTAGTCCCATGTCTCTGTCCGATGTACATTTTGTAGCTGCTTGGTAGTGCATTGTACAGTTCTTCCTGCAGTTTCGCTGTTAGACGCGAAGATCTCAGCCCCGTCACTGCTTTCAGCTCTTCCGTTGGTATCCAGCCTCCTTCGTCTAGTAGGTGGCCCAGCTTTGTGATGTTGTTGTCCAGTAGGCACCTGCGTATGCTCACCGAGGACAGCAGTCTCGATTTTATGAAAGGGTTGAAGAAGAGTGGTTCTTCTAGAGTCCATTGCTGTGGATTGTCCATGACTCTTTCTGTTCTTGTTACTGTTTTCCATGTGTGCAGCATGGATCTGTAGTAAGGGGTCAGCTCGGACAAGCTCAACTCTTCCAGCTTCATTAAGAACAGATGTTTGTCGAGCTTGAGGCCACCTACTCTCCTCAGGAGGGCACTTGCAGTTTTCTCCCACACCACATCTTTGTGGTATAGGAGTCTCTGCGCAGCTTGTATCCGGAAGGCACGGATTCTGCTCCTCACGTCTACCAGCCCTTGCCCACCTTCCTGTACCGGCAGGTAGAGTACTGCAGCACGCAGCCAGTGTTGTCCACTCCAAAAGAAGTCCACTATTCTTCTTTGTATGTTAGAGACCAGCTCTTCAGGCGGTTCCATAACAATGGTCCTGTGCCATAGAGTTGAGGCAGCCAGGTTATTTACTACCAGAACTCTTCCTCTGTAAGACAAATGTGGTAATAGCCATTTCCACTTGGACAATCGGGCAGACACCTTTTCCAGCAGCCCCTCCCAATTTTTTTTTCTGGAAATGTTCATTTCCTAAAAATACCCCCAGTATTTTTAGTCCATCTCTTCTCCACTGTAGCCCTCCTGGAAGTTGTGGAACTGCTCTGTGCTCCCAGTTGCCCAACATAAAACCTTCACTTTTTGACCAGTTTACCCGTGCAGAAGAAGCTTTTTCATATGCCCCAATGATCTTTTTTAAAAGTGTGATGTCATCTTTCTCAGTGATAAAAACAGTAATGTCGTCTGCATAAGCTGCTAAGACCACCTTAAAATGACCATTAACTTTTGGTATTAACGTCCCTTTCAGTGTTGCTCTGAGCCTACATAGTAGGGGTTCGATGACTAGACTGTATAACTGTCCGGAGAGTGGACAGCCCTGCCTAATACCTCTAGTCACCGGTACTGGGGCACTTAAACCTCCCCCTGCTTTAACCATCACACATACCTCAGAGTACAGAAGTTCTACATAGGATATAAAACCTTCTCCAAAGCCAAAGTGCTTCAACACATTAAAAAGGTACCCATGGTCTACACGATCAAAAGCTTTTTCCTGGTCTAGTGACAGGATTCCCAGTTTATTCTTATTTAGCTGATTAAAATCGATTATGTCCCTTAATAAAAAAAGGTTATCTATTATAGACCTTTCTGGGATGCAATAAGTTTGATCATTTTTTATGACTGAATCTAGAACAAGTTTCAGTCTATTGGCTAGGCACTTGGAGAAGATTTTATAATCAGAACACAAAAGAGAGACTGGCCTCCAGTTCTTTAAAAGTCCCAAGTCTCCTTTTTTTGGGAGCAGTGAGAGGACTGCTCTCCGACAACTTACAGGGAGTGATTTAGCCTGTATGCATTCTGATAAAACCTCATGTAGGTCTTGTCCCATTAACCTCCAGAAATGTTGATAAAAGTCCACGGGTAATCCGTCTATTCCAGGGGATCGTCCCTTGGATAGCTGAGACATTGCCTCTGTAAGTTCCTGAAGAGTGATGGTCCGGTCTAATTCCTGTTTTTGTGTTTGCTGTATTTGTGGCAGCTCTTTGAGTAAGTCCTCAGCAGATTCAGCATCACAGCTCTCAGCACTGTATAACTGTCTGTAGAAGTTACTCGCTAGTCTCCTCATTTCTGCCGGGTCGGATGTGATGGATCCATCCGGACGACAAAGATGGCACATCGTCTTCTGTTGAACACTTTTTTTTTCAAGATTAAAAAAGAAAGTACTGGGAGCGTCCATGTCTTTAATGGAGCAGTATCTTGCTCTTATCAGTGCCCCTTTAGCTTGTTCCTGTAACAGGGAGCTGAGTTCTTGTCTCTTTTTCTTTAGTCCATCTCCCTGTGTGGTGTCATTGCTGTCCATGATGCGTTTTTCAATGAGTTGAATGTCTCTTTGTAGAGACTGCACTGTTTCCTTCAGCATAGTGGTTGAGAAGGATGTATAATTCTGACACAGCATTTTAATGTTGACCTTCCCCACATCCCACCACTGGCTAAGGTTTTCAAAAGAACCCTTCTTCATTTTCCAGCTATCCCAGAAAGTTTTAAAAATCTCACAAAAAGAAACATCTTGTAATAGTTTAACATTAAAAACCCAATAATAGTTTGCTTTCAAAGTTTTCTTTATATTTATATTTAATAAGACCATGTGATGATCTGAAAACCCATTGGGTGCAATAGAAACATTCATCACTCTGTTATTCCAGGTCTTTTTTAAATAAAACCTGTCTAACCTTGCCCCACTGACCCTGTTATCATTTACTTTGAGCCATGTATACTGTCGTACCCCTTCATTTCTATTTCTCCAAGTATCAGTCATTTGAGATTCTTTGATAACTTTAGATAAAAAAATACCTGACTGGCTGTGAGGTTCTTCCCCATTTCTGTCAAGAGTAAAATCAGTGGTACAGTTCCAGTCACCCCCCAATATAACACACACACTATCATCATATTTCTGAACCAAATTTTTAAGTTCTAAAAAGAAAACCATTCGCTCTGGGCCGCTGTTAGGAGCATAAACATTTATAAAAACAAAAACAGTACCTTTATGTTCTACTTTTGCTAGTAACAATCGTCCTTTAACTATTTCCTTTACCTCTAAAATGTTGTTTACGTGTTCAGAAAATAAAATTGCCACCCCGGCACTGTTTCTTGTCCCATGACTCATGGAAATATTCCCTTTCCACCACATTCCCCATTCTACTTCATTATCAGTATCAGTGTGTGTTTCTTGTAAAAAAATAACATTGAGTTTTTTAATACTTATAAACTTTACCATTGTTGTTAATTTATTCCTGTCTCTACCCCCATTAATGTTTAATGTTCCAATTTTAAACATCTCCATGGGAAAAAGGAAAAAAAGGATAGAGACAGAAAGGAGACAGTAAAGTAACAAAGACACCAGATGTGATTTATCCATTTACCTATATATTTTTTTTCTTTTTTTCCCCTTTTCCTCTTTTGTTTTTCCTTAGTTTCGTGATCATTTTTTTCAGTCTAAACCTTTTCTTTTTACTCAGAGCTTCAAGGCTCACTTTCTTTTGTAACAGCGCTACTGATGCTATAAATTTCTCTGTATCTGGAAAAAAATCTTTCACCTCAACTACTTTGCCGAATGTTACATCCAGAAAATCATTAATGTCCTCGAGAGAATACGTGTCTTCTATTTCCTGTGACCCAACATCAGAAAACTCAGACATTGTGTCTTCGTCCCTCATTTCTTCATCAACCATGTCCTCACCTTTTGACCTGTCTTCTCTGGCACCAGTTATACCACCACTAACACCGACTTCAACTTCTTCATTCACAACACAGTTTTCCTCTGATTCCACCATTTCAGTGTTCAGGCTCACAGTGATCTCCTCCCTGTTATCACATGGTTTCTTTATATTCTCAGTAACCTGAGCTTCACTCTTAACTGTATCTGCAGTCTGCACACCTTCAGCTTCCTTTACTGCAGCACCTATAACCATGGACTCCTCACTGCTATGTCTAGCTTCCTCCTCAGTGATCTGTTCAACCTCACCACCCTGCCCCGCTGCCTCCTCAATCCCCTGCCCAGCTGCCCCAATCCCCTGCCCAGCTGCCCCCTCGTTACTCTGCCCCGCTGCCCCCTCGTTACTCTGCCCCGCTGCCCCCTCGTTACTCTGCCCCGCTGCCCCCTCGTTACTCTGCCCCGCTGCCCCCTCGTTACTCTGCCCAGCTGCCCCCTCGTTACTCTGCCCCGCTGGCCCCCTCGTTACTCTGCTCTGCTGCCCCCTTTTTACCCAGTCTGGCTGCCCCCAGGTTACCCTGCCCGGCTGCCTCCACGTTACCCTGCCCAGCTGCCCCCTCGTTACCCTGCCCAGCTGCCTCCACGTTACCCTGCCCAGCTGCCTCCACGTTACCCTGCCCAGCTGCCCCCTCAGAGGCCTGAGCCTTGTGTGGACACGCTACCCTCATATGTCCAACATCCCCACACTCAAAACACTTCATGTGTCCTGTGCTAGCGTACACCATGTACGACCTGCCCTCATACACCACTCTAAAAGACACGTCCAGTTCCTGTTGGTTTAAGAACATGAACACGTGTCTCCTGAAAGACAGGACGTGCTTTAATCCTCCGTCCTTACAGCCTAGGGGAACTGTTTTAATCGCGCTTGCTACCTTTCCGTAGCGCATTAGCCCTCGCGCTATCTCCTCGTCAGGAATGAACGGAGGCACGTTAGCTACAGTTACCCGGACAGTCGGGGCAATCAGCGGTGAAACTAAAACAAAATCACCACTTACCACAATGCCGGTGTTGGTCAGGTGTCTCACCTGAGCCTCCTCCTTCACGAAGACCACCACCGCTTTGTTCATGCGGGAAGCAGACGATATGTTCTCATTACCGATCTCCTTCCCTATTCCCCGTAACACTTCCTCCACACTCACACCGTTAGCCGGCACACACCTGACGCCATGGCGGAGGGAGACAGGTGACGCCACCCTCTGTGTGAGGGACGCCATCCCGCTCCCGCCCTGCTACTACTCACCTGACTAACTTACCTAACTAATAAACCTCACTTTCAATACAAAAACTTACAAATAACTCTCTGTTCTCTTTACTTAACCGAAAGAGACTAGCTCTATCAGGAAAAGTGAAAGGAAAACAGAAAAAAAGCGCACGATAGCTCTCACCTCCTGTGAACACTCACACACCCAAACACTCCCAGCATGCACCGAGAGAGAGAGAGAGAGAGAGAGAGAGAGAAAGAGAGAGACGGAGAGAGAGAGAGACAGAGAGACGGAGAGAGAGAGAGAGAAAGAGAGACAGAGAAAGAGAGAGAGAGAGAGAAAGAGAGACAGAGAAAGAGAAAGAGAGACAGAGAAAGAGAGAGAGAGAGAGAAAGAGAGAGAGAGACAGAGAAAGAGAGACAGAGAAAGGCAAGTTTAATGGTTGGATATTGAATTATTAACCCTTGAGTTTTGTGGTTAGATGTTTCATTAATTTGTAGATTTTACAGAGCGGTGACGTCATGCTTCAGTCTCAGATCTGTAACGTCCACTTCCTCTACTACAGCTTCACGTCACTTTATCACACTCAGTGGTTAATCTCACAGTTAAAGCACCATCTGAAAACTAATTGTGTTAGTGCGGTGAGTTTCAGTTCTGTGAAGTCTGATTTGCAGTGAACAGGCTGATATTAAACATCACCACATGGCTCAGGGCCTTCTGTCTGATCACTATTTCATTTAGATTTTTATTCTCTTTGCACATTTCTCAGTGACACTGTTAGAAGGAAGACAGCTTCATTTTTTAAAATAAAAACTTACCTTTACAGGAGAATGTTGGGAAGGGATTTTGGATGTTCATATAAGAAGTGGATCATATAATGTGTGTACACTTAAGCTGCAGTCTGATTGGTTAATTGCACTTTGGAGTTTTTGCACTTATGCCCACCATTTTAGCCAAGAATACAAACAGTGGGAACACAGTGATAATCTCACAAATTTTCTGGAAAGCTGAAGGTAAGGTCTGTTATAGGTTGGTTGTAATGTCAATCAAATGACCCTTTCTGTGAAAGTGGGCGGTACTTAGCCATGTTCATTAACATGAAGAGTCTCTAGAGCAAAAGCAAGAAGTCTGGTGTTATTATACTGCATTTGACTAGAGGTCATAACTTGTAATTCATGACCTCTGACCCTAAAGCTAAAGCTAAAAAATGCCCCATCACATTTAGCATTGATTATAAAATACTACTATTGACCTATAAAGCACTAACTGGTCTCGCACCACGCTACCTGAGTGAAATTTTGGTCTTTTATGATCCGCCATGCCTACTTCAATCAAAAGGTGCAGGCAATTTGTTGGTACCTCGAATAGTGAAGGTTACAGCAGGGGGAAGAGCTTTGTGTAATTGTGAATTTCACACAGCAGGAGAACATCAGCAGAACATCAGCAGAACAGCAGGAGAACAGTAGGAGAACATCAGCAGAACATCAGCAGAACAGCAGGAGAACAGTAGGAGAACATCAGCAGAACAGAAGTTTGTCTTCAGTTTGCATAGATAAAGACTTTTAGGAATCTGACCTTATGTGCAGTTTAATGTGAGTCTGGGTTCTGGAGTTTTCCCCCATCAGTGATGTGACAGTGAACAGTGTTGGGTTCTCACCGGTTCTCTCTGGAGCAGACCTCTGGATACGGTAGGAACCTGGACCCACGCTGGCGGTGCTCGCGCTCTCGGCGCACAAATCCGTCACCCTGCGCGCGCGACTGTACATCTTAAATTATAGTATTTAAATCAGTGTGGGCAATAAATTAAACAAACTTCCGCTACAGTGCCGGAGATCTAAAGTGAACTCCGCGTGCGTCTCAGCGTTGCCTGGATACAAGACGCAGCTTTTAGTGTTTAGAGAGAGCGTGCGTTTGAGACCGTGTAGCTACAGGTGGTCACCATGGAGATCGGTAGTAATGCACGCGGCGTTAGTGATGACCGTGACTGTTTTTAATCTGATGCGCCCCTCTCGCGCTGTCACTCATTAAACCCTCAGGCTCTGAGACCGCGATAAACACTGCAGCATGTCGGATTTATAAAACATAAACAAACTCATTTTAAAAACACGTGCAGACTGTAAACCGGGACTCCGCACGAGCAGTGTTATATTGACATGTTTTAAACTAATGTTGTTTTTAGTATTATTCACATTAAGTATATTGATCACTGCACATATAAAAATAAAGGAGTTAAGTAAACTAGTTTAAATATACAGGTTCTTCACATTTTCCTGCATTCTGTTCTTTTCCATCTCATTCAAACACACATGTAGTTTTTAATGCTTTTGTATTTATTAACAATTTAAACATAACTGAAGACTGCTGACCCGGTTATTACTGTGTTCTGTAGGTTCTTATTAAACAGTGTGTTCGCAGCTTGGTGTGGAGGAGACAGAATTTGATGGGTGCTGTTCTGCCCCAGTGACTGTATACATGAGTGGACGTGGATTGAAAAGTGAAGCCAAAACGTCTCTGAGATCTTTTGACCACTTTTTCTTCATTCTGATGTTGAATGTGAACATTACCTGAAGCTCTTGACCTGTACCTGCATGATTGGCTGATTAGAGAACTGCATGAATGTGCAAGTGTACAGGTGTTCCTAATAAAGTGGACAGTGAGTGTATTTTCAGTTGGTACATTACATTAGCTACTATACTTACATTAATGATGATTAAAATCCACATTTAACATTTCACACCAAAATGCTCTGTTCTGCTCAGTACCAGTCACAGAGAGACCAGACGTTAGCCGGACACGCTGTTCTCTGTCTCCATAATGCAGTGAGCTGCTGATCTTCACAGCAAAGTTCTCAGCGAAACTCAACGGCAAGAAATCTGTGATGTAGCAGTAAGCAAATGAGGATAAAGTGAGAGTGGAGTGAACGGATTGTAAATGTACTGCTCCTGTTTAAACAAACAAACCGCTTTAGCCTCCACTCTGAAACAGGGAACTGTCCGACTGCAGCAGTGAATTCTGGGTCATTTGTGCCTCAGAGGTCTACAGTGACAGTGACTTGACTATCTGGTACACAGAATAAAAGAACAGCTGGTAGGATTAAAAAAAGAACAACTTTTCTCACCCTGTCATCAGATCACCAGCTCGAATCCCAACAACGAGACAGCCATTCATGACTGGGAGCAAAATCTTCCATTCAGTCTGAGTGGGAGGGGCATATGCTCTATCTCACAGAAACACTAGCCAATCATAGGTGTCTGTGAGCTCATATATGCAGAAGAGGGCAGACAACACTTTCCCCTGAATGTGGTGTAGCACAAGCAGTGGGTTGAAAAGATGTGATGGCTTCACATTTTTACTTTCACCCTCCCCAGTTGGTAGGGGTGGTATGATGGGGAGAACTGCCAGGATGGGCGGGAACTGACAAATGACCAAACCAGGAGAAAATGGGGTTTAAAAAAAAAACAAGAACAAACAAACAAAAAGCCAGGCCTGGAACACAGGGAACACTGAATGGCGTTTATTGTGACTCCATTACAAAGTCGTGACTCTAACACAGTTTTCTGCTACACCGAACTGTCTAAATGCAGATGATTGTGATTGTTTACTGTGACGTTTATATCGTATTGGACACGTGACGTTGCCACAGCCTGGTCTGGGCTCGGTACAGCTTTTCTGTGATACACACCTCATAGCTAATGCTTCTGTTAATCACCTACCTAAAAAAAATCATCTAAATCCTTAAGTGTGTTTTTGAGTTCCTCCAAGTTCTGTTAGTGTTCCAGGAGAACTGTCCTCTTCCTCTGTGGTTCTGATGAGGTTCCTGTGTTGTCATTGTCATCACAGTGATGTGTGTGAGATGAGCTCAGTGTGTGTACGAGTGCTAACATAAAGGTTAATAGTGTTGATCTGTTATTAGGTGTAATCATACAGTAACGAGGGCTTGCTAATCACCGCTCCGCATACACACCTCACTCAGCTAAAATAAAACCTAATCACCGCTCCGCATACACACCTCACTCAGCTAAAATAAAACCTAATCACCGCTCCGCATACACACCTCACTCAGCTAAAATAACACCTGCCTGTAATCACACACACTTTAACACTTTCATGTTTCATCTTAAACACGGAGTTACACAGTGCCGAGACACAAACATGAGCCTCGGTTCATCCAGCATTCAGGACAGCTGATAGAAGTCAAAGGTCAATCAGGGTACTGAAGGTCATTTGAGTGATGGGGTCATTCTGGGTTAGGGGTCAATCAGAGGTCAGTCAGATGACTTGGGTGTTAGGTGAGTTGAGGAGGTGAGTGTTTTGGCTCAGGATCACTCAGAGGTCAGAGGTCAGTCAAGTGGTTGAGGATCAGCTATAGGCATGGTGTGTAGAACCTCATCCAGCAGCTGCAGTGCTCTGTGAAGGTGAATTTCAATCCAACATGGCGTCTCTTTGATGCTCTGACGAGGATAATCAGGACCCCAACCTTTCACAAAACTCATGCGCAGAATACACAACCGCCGCAGATCATCCACCCCGATACCTGCAGCTGCAGACAGACCTGACACACACACACACACACACACACACAGGTGTTACATTACCACTAATGTAGAGCATGCCACAATAAGACACTACTCTGTGTGTGTGTGTGTGTGTGTGTGTGTGTGTGTGTGCGCGCTCACTGATAGCTGGTGCTATCCCTCCCACTGATCCTGGTCCTGATATGTTTCCTGCGACTGCTGCAGCCTGAGCTGCTGCTGCTGCCTGAGCCGTGGCTGCCTGCTGCTGCATCTGCCGGTGGCACTGCCTCAGATCAAACACCTACACACCCAACCAGCACAAAACAACACCCGCATTTACATGGGACAAAGAAAATCGTAGTTACATTATAGCTGGGGGGGTGGGGGGTGTAGTGTGGCTGGGTTTGGGGGGGGGGGTGGCTGGGTTTGGGGTGGGTGGCTGGGTTTGGGGGTGTGGGGGGGTAGTGTGGCTGGGTTTGGGGGGTGGGGGGTGTGGCTGGAGGATCAGGGGTGTTGAGGAGTATAGATTGGGGCACCTGGTTCGGCAGGGGGGTGGATGAACGGGAATGGCGAGCGTGGATGGGGAGCTGGGGATCTAGTGTGTTTGGGTTTTGGACAGTGGTGTTCAGGATTCTTGGATGTAAACACTTAGCAAGGGATTAGAGGTTAAAGTTACCTTGATGTAAGCACTGGGGTAAATTTTGTGGACAGCATCACCTGGTGCACGCCCAGCTTCCCGATCCAGATAATAGCTCTGGACAAACACGGCGTGGTCGCTAAGGCATCGCACCCAAACATCACCCTCACCCTTACACTCCAACTGTACCCCTTTACCAATGTGCAGCCTGGAGAGAAAGAGCAAGATCAGAGAGTTTATAAAGAGTTTTGCCCTGAAAAATTAATTGGATCTACCGATTGTTATTCACAGGAATATTAATAAAGCTTCTCTAAAATAAATACTCTATGAAAATGCTTTGTAAATGTGATGATGAACAGCATGCAAATGTGATTAGTTTTGACTGAGTGTAGTCTGGGATAGATCAGCATGCCTGGCTCTCTCAATGGCCTCTGTGCGGTGAACGTTGCTGAGCTGGCCCAGGCAGAACCGATCTCCTCCTGATGGATCCACATAACCATCTACTGTCACCACTGGACATGAAGACGGCACCTTAAACGTCTCGCCCACCTGAACATCCATCTCAAAATACGCTATAGAACACCAGTAATCTGGAGCTGAGAGAGAGAGACAGCAGTCTGTCTGAGTTCTGGATAATCTTAACACCAAGTAACGTCAGCTACTACAGTTCCAGTCTACATTACAACACGTGTGTGTGTGTGTGTGTGTGTGTGTGTGTGTGTGTGTGTGCGTGCGTGCGCGTTACCTGGATGTGTAGATATCGGGGGCTGGAAGATCAGTTCATTATGTACAGGCCCTGAGAGAGAGAGAGAGAGAGAGAGAGAGAGAGAGAGAGAGAGCAAGAAAGAGCAGAGGGAGGTAGAAAGATGAACATAACTACACAAGGACTGTAACAGTAATAATAGGGCAGCACTGAGGTGACGGTATGACGGTAATAAGGTGACGGTAATGAGATGACTGTAATGAGGCGACTTTATGTCGGTAAAGAGGTGACAGTATGGCGGTAACGAGGTGGCAGTAATGAGGTGACGGTATGGCAGTAATGAGGCGACTTTATGTCGGTAATGAGGTGACGGTAATGAGGCGACTTTATGTCGGTAATGAGGTGACGGTAATGAGGCGACTTTATGGCGGTAATGAGGTGACGGTAACGAGGTGACGGTATGGCGGTAATGAGGTGACGGTAACGAGGTGACGGTATGGTGGTAATGAGGTGACGGTAACGAGGTGACAGTATGGCTGAGGTGACGGTAACGAGGTGACAGTATGGCGGTAATGAGGTGACGGTAACGAGGTGACGGTAACGAGGTGACGGTATGGCGGTAATGAGGGACGGTAACGAGGTGACAGTATGGCGGTAATGAGGTGACGGTAACGAGGTGACGGTATGGCGGTAATGAGATGACGGTAACGAGGTGACAGTATGGCGGTAATGAGGTGACGGTAACGAGGTGACAGTATGGCGGTAATGAGGTGACGGTAACGAGGTGACGGTAACGAGGTGACAGTATGGCGGTAATGAGGTGACGGTAACGAGGTGACGGTAACGAGGTGACAGTATGGCGGTAACGAGGTGACAGTAACGAGGTGACAGTATGGCGGTAATGAGGTGACGGTAACGAGGTGACGGTAACGAGGTGACGGTATGGCGGTAATGAGGTGACGGTAACGAGGTGACGGTAACGAGGTGACAGTATGGCGGTAATGAGGTGACGGTAACGAGGTGACGGTAACGAGGTGACAGTATGGCGGTAACGAGGTGACAGTAACGAGGTGACAGTATGGCGGTAATGAGCTGACGGTAACGAGGTGACGGTAACGAGGTGACAGTATGGCGGTAATGAGGTGACGGTAACGAGGTGACGGTAACGAGGTGACAGTATGGCGGTAACGAGGTGACAGTAACGAGGTGACAGTATGGCGGTAATGAGCTGACGGTAACAAGGTGACGGTATGGCGGTAATGAGGCGACTTTATGTCGGTAACGAGGTGATGTTATGAGGTTGGTTGCTGCTGACTGTTAGTGTGTACTGTATTGTAACTCACAGTACTGAGGTGGGTGGTGCTGCAAAGCTCCGCTCGGATTGGTCAGGTTCGTTGGAAAGCCACTCCCTCTCGGCCACGAGCCACCGCCTGCTATAGGTGAAAAAGAATGATCTGGTTGGATTAATCCCCTCCATCAGTACACTGACCCTGACCCTAACCCTACTTTATGATTTCCTATTCCCTACTCCCTCTGCTGGAGAATAGTGCACACTACATAGGGAACAGAATAAGTGATAAGCCATAGTTAGCAACAGATTTAATTCACGTTTCTTCATGTGGCCGTGTCCCAAACTACACATTATGAGTAATCTAATTAAATCTAAATCAAAGTAATTTTATGAGTAATATAAACACTACAGTGCATTAAGGTTAATCTGGCTAATCTACTGCAGTGCAATTCATCAGCACACTCACTAAGGAAG
>CM042565.1:65000-67500 GCA_023630585.1 Cranoglanis bouderius
AATCAAACCACATCAATGATTCTAAAAATGACTTTATTAAACATCCCATTTTAAATCCATTTTATTAGTCTCCGATCATGTGGCTCTGTAACTATAGAAACATTAATATAAACCTGTCCTTCATGTTACAGCCGGAACTACCTGTGCTGTTACACAAAAATAATCCCCACCTTCTGACCAGATTAGATTGTATTAAAACTAATAAGGTTAATCCACGATGCTCTGAGAGCACAGAGCTGTTTTACTGAAAGTGACAGTAAAGTGTCGAGAAAACAGGTGATTTTGATCATTAATTTATTGAATCACATTAAATCAGCTGAAATCTGTATTTACCCACATATATAAATTACTTTAAAAACCCCTGACACTCCAGAAACAGGCCTCGGGTGCAGTGTGTTCAGGACTAATCCCCACTCCGAGTTCAGTCCTTTTTCCTCTTTGCCTTAGAATTATTTTTGCAGCTCAGTAGATTTTACACCACAGTTCTGTTTATTCTGGATTGTGATTGGTCAGAAGGTGTTGATTAATTTTCTATAACAGCAGCTCTGACAGTAGTGCAGCTGTGAATCACAGGTTTGTATTAATCACTATTACTCAGTATTTTACACACACACACACACACACACACACTATATCTTATAGATTTATTCATAGAGCAAAAACTTTCAGCCAAAGCAACTTCTAACTGAAATGGAATAAATTCAGTTAGAATAATATTAATACTAATAATAATACTAATAATAATAATAATCTTAGCCATGGCTCTGTCAGTCACATGACTTTTCACTTTAAGCTACACACACTCACAGTGCTAAACTGAGACAAGTCAGGGATGCTGTAATTAACTAAAACACACACACACACACACACACACACACACACACACACACACACACACACACACACACACAATCGCTCACAGTGCTGGGGCACAAAAAAAAGTCACAGGAGGTCAGTTTTGAAGCTCAGAAGACAGTAAAGCTGCAGTCATTAGCACGGGGTTGGTGTTGGTGCTCATTACTCATCACAGTCTGCTACAAACAAACATAACTACAGGAGTGAGCCGAGCGTCGATGATCCCTTCAGGAGTGGGCGGAGTGGTATCAGCAGCAGGTATCATCACTTCCTTACAGCTCCAGGGTTCCATCCTGATCTCGGGTTACTGTCTGTGTGGAGCTTCACATGTTCTCCACATGTCCATGTGGGTTCCTCTGGGTTCTCCACTTCCTTCACAAAAACACACCAGTATGTGGACTGGCTGTAAGTGTGATGGACTGGTTTCCCATCCAGGGTGTTTTTTACCTCACATCGAATTTTCCCAGGATAGACTCCAGATCCACCATCACCCACCGTGACCAGGATAAAGCTCTTACTGTAGAAGAATGAATGATTCCTTCAGGAGTGGGCAGGCCTTGGATTAGTAAAACAGTCTACTGGAGTGTTGTGAATTATAGCAGCTATTCTTTATGCACAGATGAAGCTTACTGGAGGATTTTGTGCGTTACACAAAACTGTGTGAGGAAATGTGTACATCAGGAGTGTGTGTGTCTATTATATCTTGATTATGTTTATCTTATATATATATATATATATATATATATATATATATATATATATATATATATATATATATATATATATATATATATATATAATGTACACAGCTGGAGTGTTCCTTCACTAGTGAGGTTGTGAATTCAGATTATCAGACGGAGTGTTACCGAGGTACTAGGGATCAACCAGACTGTGGGGATTAGTCCAGTATGGAGCTGTAGGAGACACCGGGCCATTCGTACGTGTGGAGATTAGTCGAGTATGGGGCTGTAGGAGGCACTGGGCCAGTTGTACATGTGGGGATTAGTCGAGTATGGGGCTGTAGGAGACACCGGGCCAGTCGTACGTGTGGGGATTAGTCGAGTATGGGGCTGTAGGAGACACCAGGCCATTCATAGGTGTCGGGGAGGAAGGAGTCGTACTGCGTGTTCCACACGACTGATCTCACATATGCCTCCTTATCCACCGGCTCTGGGTACCGGAATGCCATACCCTTACTGTACAGATACTCCACCACCTACACACATACACGTACATAATTAGACACTCTACCCCTGTATATACATATCTCAATATATGTGCACACACACACACACACACACACACACACACACAGCTCACCTTGACAGCCATCTGCACAGACACCTCTCTGATGTTGGACAATGGAGGATAAAGCCGACCTTGACTCAGCTCCTCATCAGTCAGCTGATCTGCAAGGGTCTAACACACACACACACACACACACACACACACACACACACACAAATACCACAGTATTAAGCACACAAGTCGGCAGAAAATAGGAAATGCAGCAGCACACCTTGTTTTCAACCAGCCCAAAAGGACCCAGGTCACACCCCTCTTCATCTCCCTCCACTGGCTTCCTGTAGCCTCCTGCATCAAATTCAAAGCCTTGGTGTTCATGTAAAAGACCTTAACAACTTAA
>CM042565.1:72500-75000 GCA_023630585.1 Cranoglanis bouderius
GTTGCTCAAGAGCATCTGGCAGAAGCTTCAGTGGAAGAAGAATTTCACTCACACTTTCAAAAAGATTTCTCCCATGGACCCAGTGAGATCAGGGATATTGCGTCTGAATGATTGTTGAAGTCCTCAATCATAGAGGCAGATTCAGGAGGCTGTTGGTGCCCGTCATGGCGGAGAGCCTCAGATGCACAGAAATCCAGGGCAGTGCCTTTGGACTGGCAAACGGAGACCAGAAGGTTTGTTCCAGTTACAAAAGAATCACAGGCCTCAGAATCCTAGGAAACGACTAAAGCAGGGTCCTGAAGGGAAGACTCTGTCTGATAGTTGGCTTACAGGATGAACAGTAAGGGAGAGAAGATCTCTCCCTCAGGCTGATCACCATCACAATCTGGCTGCAAAGAGGAGGCCTACTTTTCTCTCACCTGAGATGGTAATGAGAGAAATACTCACATTCCCAACAGTGTAAAACCAGTCTACCCAGTAGCTCTGAGCATGTTTCTGTCTTTCTTCTCTTCAGTGCATGTTTACTTTCACTTTTAACAATATGCAAAACATGCAGAACTGCATCTGGAAGCAAATCCACAGAGGATCAACCTGCAAATCACAAAGACCTCGACACGCTGCATCTCCATTCACCTGCAGCAGAAACTGCAACAACACAAGGACTAAGCCTTCAGAACGTCAGTGACTCTTATTGTTCTCAACTAAAATTGAGGTTTTAATAATTTTGACTTATTTGACAGTTTGTCATTTTTATTTCTAATTAAAATTCTAAACAAAAATGCGGCTGAGACTGATTTAATGAAACTGATTAATTAAATTCACAATAAAGCACCAATATTGCTGGTATGTACCCAACATTTCTAGTACTTCCTGTGTACACAGACCCACTTCCTCCACAGGAATATGCTAATCCAGTGCTTGTGTGCCTCAGTATTTGTTGTGAGAGGTTCTGGAGGAGAAGGGGGTCTCTGGGTCACTACTTTGTGCGATCCAGTCTCTGTATGAGTGCCGTAAGAGTTGTGTTCACAGCTGAAATCATTTAAGGTGAGTCTCACACTCTGTCAGGGGTGTCTTTTCTCCACTCGTTTGTGTGTGATGTTCTCTTGGCACCATCTGAAGTGGACCTCCAACATGCACTTGAACATTTCAATGCTGAGTGTGAAGTGGCTGGGGTGATCATCAACACCTCCAAGACTGAAGCTATGGTTCTCTCCCATAAAAGAGTGGGATACTCCTTTCAGGTGTGGCAAGAGACCCCAAGGTAGAGGAGTTTAAGTATCTTTGGATCATATTCACAGGTGATAGTAAAGCGAGGTTGACATATGGATTTGGTCAGCAGCAGTTAGGTCATTTCCACACTTCTTTTTCCCCCCGGATCCAGTATGTTTGGTGAAGTGTGAAAGCTGTTTTTGAGCCTGGGACAGTCCAGAGAACTGATCCCTGGTCGTCCTGAAAACGGTGGTCTGGGGATTAAGTCAACTGAACCTTGGTGAAGTCCACATCAGGTGTGGAAACCAACATTGTCTGGGGCGGAGGAATGTGATGGGTTCAACTGGTCGCATTACTTCCTGTTTAAAGTCAGTGATGGTGGGGACAGGGCTGTTATGGTCAGTGAAGGAGATGGAATATGATGTATAAAATCAGACCTTCACAGGACTAGAACTGTAATTAGCTCAGCTGTGTGGTGTGAGTGCTTGCACTGAGAATATCGCAAAAAATGCATATCCTGTCGGCTGCACAGCTAAACATCATCTAATTCAGGAACAGACTCTAGTTTGCAGTTATTCCTGCGCAGTGACATGCAATGCATCCAAAAGGACTGTTGAGTGTTGGCAGCAAATGAGGGAGAAAAAAACAGCAAATGGATGAACCCTGGTGCCTACCAATTTGCAAACCTGCATGTACAAAAGTAATGTATGGAACAGTGCTACTGATCCAGGGTTCAGAAAACTTCTTCTGTGTAAAGGCAAACCTGCAATTATGAGTCCAGAATCAGTCCTGGATGTGGACAGAAGCATTGAAGCCAGGAGTGAAAACACCATTACAGTCTCTGTACTGGTCTGTGGTGGTGAAGCAAGAGATCAGTTTCACTCTCTGTTTACGAGTTAATCTATGTTCCTATCCTCACCTACTGTCACTGTGGGTAGTGACCAAAAGAATAAGGTCATAAATACAGGAAAGGGAAATGGGGTTCCTCCACAGGGTTGCTGAGCTTACTCTCTGGAACAGTGTAAGGTGCTCAACAATCCAGGAGAACATCAGTGTACTGCTGCTCCTCAAGTGGAACCACTTGAGGTCTGAGCACCTTACAAGCCTGCCCCCTGATGGGCTCCAGATGGAGCAGAATGAATAAATGAATGGAATATATATACACCCATCAGCCATAACATTAAAACCACTGATAGGTGCCGTGAATAACATTAACTATCTCGTTAAACTGGCACCTGTCAAGTACTTTCATGGTAACGGTGCTCCCTAAAGGCAGTGTCCTCTTTCAGCA
>CM042565.1:85000-97500 GCA_023630585.1 Cranoglanis bouderius
ATTCCGGTTTATACTGCACCTGATGAGAGTCAGGGGATTAAATCCAGTCACCGCTCGTCCATAGTGTCAGGTGATGCATCATTTATAGATCATTTATCCATTTATTACTTATCACTTTATTAAAGCCAGAGGAAAATTCACACTTTACAGCAGCAACAAAAGAAGGAACATTTTAAAACGTTTAATGTGACTTAATGTCCAAAAAGCCCAAATTCAGTGTACACCTGATTGATGATGCACTCTATATACAGGTGGGTATATATACAGGCGGGTATATATATACAGGTGGGTATATATATACAGGCGGGTATATATACAGGCGGGTATATATATACAGGTGGGTATATATATACAGGCGGGTATATATATACAGGTGGGTATATATACAGGCGGGTATATATATACAGGCGGGTATATATATACAGGTGGGTATATATATACAGGCGGGTATATATATACAGGTGGGTATATATATACAGGATCGTGTTTATGTCAAGAGAAATGTGAGGGAAAATGGTTTTCGCTGGTCGTTGTTTAATACATTAAACCACATTAAGCATTTTTCACGTTCTGTTTTAGAATGTCCCACAAAAGAATAGTGTTTGTGGTAAGAAATAATCAAGAGTGATATAATAAAAGTATTCAGTAGATTATAAATAGCAGTAAAAAATAAAGTAAATATAACTGTAAACACCCGTCCTCTGAGGTAATATAGTGACAGAACACGTAAGAACAGATGTGCAGATCAGCAGCGCGTCCACAGTAAGTTGTATAGTTGTTATATAGTGAGTCAGCAGCAGTGCAGTGAGTGTGATGGCACTAAGTGCAAAAATGCAAACAGATGTCTGATGAGTTTATTCTGGGAACAGGCTCTAATGCACAATAATATCCAGGCACAGTGATGAACTGTTGTACAGGGTGATCACTGTTGGTAAAAAAAAACCAAAAAAAACAAAACCCATGAACCATTCCTTTCTACAGCAGACCTGAATGCGTGTCACTATTGTCACTCTTTGACAGAATGTCACTATTTCACAGGTATGTCAATGTACTGATTTGCTCACCTTTCTAGACTTGCTCACTGCCCCATTGAGCTCCAAAGAGTTATTATTGCACCTAATGGTCAAAAATGGGAACTGCAACAAGTGCTAGTAGAGGTCCATTGGGGCAGGTATCACACTGAACCCTGCTCTGGGTTAGGGTTAGAGTTAGGGTTAAGATTAGAGTTAGGGTTAGAGTTAAGACATATTATACAGATTTGTAGAGGGAATGGGGATTATATAGTGGACAATATCCATATGACAGAAATGCGTGTGCACCACAGTGATCTTGTTTTCAAGGCTGATAAAAAAAGAAAAATGTGTCTCTCTTTCCCAGTTCCCATACTTTTAGGCCTTTTGTGTGGTTTCTGAGATGTAGTTCAGGTGGAAATTTTGTTGAAACCTGGCAGCCCTGGTTAATGATTTTAGTTTGTGTGTGCACCCCTCAGTGATGATGGGAAACACACCTGATGTATGGAACATGGTATATTAAAGGTACATCTAAAACCACCAAAGCGAGCTGCTAGACTATATGTCGACTCTCAACTGCCTATTACAGGGTTCCTCTGAAAATTCAGTAAATTCAGAAGGTAGTAGCCTACAGTAAAATTCAGGTGTGATAGATTCTCAGCTTTATATTGTTTGAAGCTATGTCATCATTAACATCATCCTGGAACACCAGAATCTAAGGTCACAAGTAGCTGCTGTTCTGTTACTGTTTTGAGCTTATTATGTAGGCTGACTACATCACTATACTTGTGTTTACTTTAAAAATGCTTTCTTATGTTGTTCCGGTCTATTCTGCATTGTAGATCAAGATAATGAGCTGCTTGGAGACAGAAGGGTAAGAAGTCTGCAAGAACTCCATATCCAGATCCACTGCCTGGGCCTGGTCCATTTTACATGGCTCACACAAAAACTAGAGTCAGAATAGAAATGACCTTAGAGCTTCTCAAGTCGCACTTCAGCTGTGTAGGACTGTTAAGAATAGATCCAGCCAGGGCATGTGACGTAACTGTGGTATGTACAGTGCTGAATAATACAGCCTCAGTTAGGAAGGAGAGAGTTCCACCAGTGGATCCACAGTCCCTGATTTAGTGGATCCTGTAACTGTGGACCAATCAGATTGAGACACAAATACACACTATAAATACACACAGAGACTTTCTTTCTGTTGTACTGAGACAGCCTGGTGGTTATTTGTTTATGCAGTGTGTATTTTGTATGTGAATTACCCATAATGCTAGTGTTACTGTTAGAGTGAACTCTTCTTTCAGACACTAGTGTTTGGGACACAGCCCTTAAATCTATCATAAAGTCACACAACCACAAGTCCAGGTTGCAGGGAATGCTGGGTAAACTTCTCTATAGCCTGCTTTCTACTTTGGGTCCAACCTGGTGCTGGAACTCCAGGCCTGTTTCCAATTCAGTTTAGGAAATTTAGCAATGTTTCGATTGGAGGAACCCTTTCAGGAATTTGGGAAGTTTTTCAATGTTTCTATTAGAGGAACCTTTTTGGGAACTCAGGAAATTTTGCCATGTTTAAATTGAAAGAAATCTTTCGGGATTTCAAGAACTTTAGCTGTGCTTTGATTGAAGGAAACATTTTGGGAATTTAAGAACGTCTTTAGCTGCTTGTATCGAGTGGAGGAGGAAGCCTTTCAGCAATGATTTTATATTTACATGCATGTCAAGTCAGAAACATGGTGTGTGTGTGTGTGTGTGTGTGTGTGTGCAATAACCCCCCAGCAATGTCAAGACACAAACTCGGAATGTAAAGTTTAAAATTGGTTTAAAAAGTGGTGTTAATATTAACGTCATATTCACTACACAAATATCACAAATAATGACTTCTGTTATTCTCCATAAGGATCATGGTTCAGGAACTCGTACAGGAACTGTGTACTTTTCCTTCAAGAAGTTTCCAGAACATCAGTGGTAACAAACAGGAATTAAAAAGAGAAAAAACCCCTTTCAACTGCATTGTGACATCATCATGGGCGGGGCCACTATGGAAAGATACTATTCGTAACAAACAGCAGTGGCAGTGAGTGTGTTTATAAAATAGTCTGATATGACAGTAATCTGGTTTATGTGCACTTCATTACTGAACACATCAACATTCAGATAGCATTCGGTCGCTAACGGCCTCAGACTCGGATGTGACAGAAAAAATTTAGATAAAAATTTCGGGTCATCGGTTTATTACATTTTTAATACTTTTATTGGTGCTCTACACAGTGACTGGTTACCGTGGTTACACAACTATACTGTGTTTATTACTAGCAAATGAGCCATACCTTTAACCTAGCATCAGAATTAGCATTAAAAATGAGAGCATGACTGAAACTGAAATGTTTATAGATATCAGAGGTGAAGTGGGAGTTTAACAGCAGTGTAAAGGTGCAGTTTATAAAGGTCTTTAGACCTGTAATAAGGATTCTGTTTACAGTATAACAGTACTGAATTTAGCCACACCCCCTTTCTGTTATAGACCCTAGGCATGTGTAGTTTAATTGCAGTTGCAGTTCTCCTCTCAGGCAGCAGAGGGAGCTAAACATTACACACTGCACCTTTAAACAGCAATAAACAACTCATCTAAATGTCACACACTGTCTCTACAGTCTGGCTTTAGTGAGGAACAGACCTCACACACGACATGTAAGCACTTAACAGGAAGTGATGCACGAAAGGGGTGAGAGTGAGGAACAATCTTCATCATCATCATCATCAGATCTGTGTATTAACAATATTCTACATCACACACTGTGAAAATATTCAAATATAAAATACATTTCCAATAAATAAATAAATATTAAGGGTGAAGCGTGTAGCGTGTTTCTCCAAAGCTGTGTGTCCATGCACACTCTGTTGATTCTGTTGTGTCTGAAACACACACACACACACACACACACACACACACACACACACACACACACACACACTGTTTAATGTTCTTTAACACTCCCCTTGGTGGATTGATGCTGCTGAGTAATGTTATGAATAATGTTTCACACTCCTCCTCTTGTGCTGTAAGTGTGTGTGTGATGTAGGTGTGAAACTCACTTCAGAGTGGTTAGGGGAAGTGGACGAGTGTGTGTTGGGAACAGTACTGGGGATAAGGGTTGATCAGTAGGGGTGCCATAAATGCTACTATGTAATTATTATTATTATTATTATTATTATTATTATTATTATTAATGTTGTTATTATTGTTACCTGCAGGGGGCGCTCTGTCACACTGCGCTGTTGTTCTTCTGAAGTTTGTCACTTTCATCAGCAGCACTGAGTAACGCTGCCTGGAAACTGTGCTGAGCTCTGTGGCTAACACACACACACACACACACACACACACACACACACACAGTTAGTGCAGAGGTGAGAGTGTGAGTGTGTGAGTGTGTGTGTGTGAGGTCTTACTGCACACAGATGATGAGTAGGAGGGCGGAGCAGCTGATGATTGACAGGACGACTGTGATGGTGATGAGTGTGATGTGCAGTGTGTCGTCATGGTGATCATCCCGCCCCACAGAACCCGAACCCGTCTGCAGCAGCTGGATACCACATCTCACACCGTCGTACCCCTTCATACACCTGTCAATCAAATCACACCTGTCAGTCAGATCAAAGCCTGTCAATCAAACAACCTGCCAATCAAATCAAACAACCTGCCAATCAAATCATACATCTGTCAATCATCTAACCATCTCAAATAGATAATACACAGGCTACACAACCCTTTAACCAAACAGTAAGCATAATGTGTGTGAGTGTGTGTGTGTGTGTGTGAGAGAGAGAGAGAGAGAGAGCATGTGTGTGTGTGTGTGTGTGTGTACTTACACACAGACGGGCTCCTTCAGGTCGTGTAAGTAGGTGCAGTAGCCATGGATGCAGTACTCTTTGTGGGAGGTGCTACAGAGATCAGGGGCGGAGCTGTGGTTGATGCTGTGGGAGGGGCTATGGGAGGTACTGTGGGCGGGGCTGTAGCTGAGATTCTGTGCAGGTGTACTGTTCCTCTGTCTCACACTCACCTGGGCCTTATTCCTCTTTTTCCCACCGTGTTTCTTGCGGCCGCTGTGACCTAACACACACACACACACACACACGCACACGCACACACACGCACACACATACAAACACGCACACGCACACACACACATACACGTGCACACACACACGCACGCACACACACGCACACAATTTGACAAACAAAAAGCCTTGTTAGTTATCCCGGTATACTTTGTGCCTTGCTGAGTGTGTGAGGGTCAAAACTAAATCAAAATAAACTAAAAACCTGTGTTTTTGAGAGAACAGAATGATTTTACGTTACAGATCTCGGAGGAGTGCGAGCGGTGGATTGTGAGTCTGCAGCTCAGTGTTAGAAAATTAGAGGAACAGAAGTCACTCGAGAAAAGAAAGTGAAATTTATTTAAGAGCGACATGAAAACAGGACGGTTTATAAATATTATTGTTGCTGCAGTAATATAAATCACTGCTGATCACATGAACACCACCGCAGTACACAACAAAACACAAAGAACACAGTCTTTAATGTGATTGGCTGATTGTTGGACTCTGTGTGTGTTAGGTTTAGGTTAGGGTTAGGGTTAGGTAAGGGTTAGGGTTAGGTTAGGGTTAGGTAAGGGTTAGGGTTAGGTAAGGGTTAGGTAAGGGTTAGGGTTAGGTAAGGGTTAGGTAAGGGTTAGGTAAGGGTTAGGGTTAGGTAAGGGTTAGGGTTAGGTAAGGGTTAGGTAAGGGTTAGGGTTAGGTAAGGTTTAGGGTAAGGGTTAGGTAAGGGTTAGGGTTAGGTAAGAGTTAGGTAAGGGTTAGGGTTAGGTAAGGGTTAGGGTTAGGGTTAGGTAAGGGTTAGGGTTAGGTAAGAGTTAGGTAAGGGTTAGGGTGAGGTAAGGGTTAGGGTTAGGTTAGGGTTCGGTAAGGGTGAGGGTTAGGGTTAGGTAAGGGTTAGGGTTAGGTAAGGGTTAGGTAAGGGTTAGGGTTAGGTAAGGGTTAGGGTTAGGTAAGGGTTAGGGTTAGGTAAGGGTTAGGGTTAGGTTAGGGTTAGGTAAGAGTTAGGTAAGGGTTAGGGTTAGGTAAGGGTTAGGGTTAGGTAAGGGTTAGGGTTAGGTAAGGGTTAGGGTTAGGTAAGGGTTAGGTAAGGGTAGGTTTTTGTAGATTCTGTGGTAATAATGAGTTTTTACTCACAAGGACTAATTTAATCTCTCATAATTGTTCTGTAGCAAAACCGTCTTTCTCTCAAACTTTCTGCACCATGTTGTCCTTACTGAATGACCTTCCTGAGATATTTCAGTCTGGATTCAGTGTCACGGTCATGATTTCAGAAAGAATGTGAACTTTTTACAATAAAAATGATTTTCAAAATGATGTCCTTTTCCCAAAAAAGCAACTGAACCTGTTATTTTAATCTGTCCTCTAGTTTCCCACCAAATACATCTAATACACCTTATTATATCAAAATAATCCCCTATTCAGACGGGATTAGTTTTCCATGTGGAGGGGATTAGTTTTCCATGTGGAGGTGTGTGATGTAATTATTCCCAGAGTCATCTACAGTATCTCCAACACCTGTGTTCTCCAACTCCAACAGCAGTACTGTGCAAAAGTTTTAGACACATGCAAAGAAATGCTGTAGCACAAAGATGCCTTCAAAATTATAACATTAAATGTTTCTACATTTAAAAAAAAATACAGTAAAGAGCAGTAAACAGTAGTAAATGAAACAAAGTTGATATTTGGTGACAAAAAAAATAAAAATAAAAATAAAAATAAAATAGTAGTCTCTGGTACAATGTGTGCAGTTTTATAAGGAAATGAGTTGGTAAGTTTTATTGAGCATCTTGCAGAACCAGACACAGTAACCCTAACCCTAACCCTTACCTAACCCTAACCCTAATCCAAACACAGTAGCCCTTACTCTAAACCTAACCATAACTCTAACCCTAGACTTTCGCACTCGCTTCTTATTTCTGCAGTGAAACCCAGCAGCCTTCATTGTGTTTACTGTCTGAAAAGTGTCTCTTACGTAATACGCTGCTTTCTTTAATGACATACAAACATTTTTTCTGTAACATTTCATTTTGTGCTAGAAAACTAATGTTTGGGAATCTAAAATGTTTTTGTACTGAATTGATCATGTAGACGTCATAAAATAAAACATCTATAGCAAAATTTGTACTAAAAACATAGGGTGCTAAAACTTTTGCACAGTATTGTGTATACACACACCATACAACATCTACAAGTACAACACCTACACCCTCTACAACACCTACAACTACACCATACAACATCTACATCTACAGCATCTACAGCATCTACAACTACAACTACACCATTTACAATAACTACTACAACTACAGCATCTAAAACATCTAGAAATGCACCATCTACAATAAATTCAACACCTATAACATCTACACCTACACCATCTACAACACCTACACCATCTACACTCCAACACCTACACTCAAGAGTTCAGCTGGTCTAGATCGTCTCTGTAGGTGTTAATGTTCCATATCAGACCTGTGGAGTCCCTCAAGGCTCCTTTCTAGGTCCTGTGTGTGTGTGTGTGTGTGTGTGTGTGTGTGTGTGTGTGTGTGTGTGTGTGTGTGTGTATACATACCTTTGCCTAAGGGCGGCCCTGTAAACAGTCCTGAAGGTCCGTCCTCAGATTCTGGCGCCTCCCCAAGTGCACTCTGAAGCCCCTCCCCTGATGCTGACATCACAGTCACATGACTCATCTCAGTGGAGTGAGTGGCAAATGAAGCTAAAGAGATGAGCACACTGCAGGCTACACACACACACACACACACACACACACACACACACACACACAGAATTACAGAGTGACATGGTGGTGTGATGAAGCAGAGTTACTTAACACTCTGACGTTGATTAATTTCCTATAACAGAACGTCTGGGTGTTTTATTCCTCTTACACCACAACTACCTATAAACTACAACTACAATTTTCTATTAATTAAAAAACAACACAACTTTTCATGCTTTTATATTTACCTGTAATATTATGGACCGTCTGTGAAACAAGTTCCTGTTCTCACTGACATTACAGCAGCTATAATCAGTCCTTCCAGCTCATCATGTTACTGAGAAACTGTAAAGAAGTGTAAACTCCTCTGTCCTGAAGAATCTCACAGTTACAGCTTTACCTCTGACTGTTACAAAGCGCTGACACTGGAGACTCCTTCCTTAAACGTTACATAAACACACTTCTCCTCACAGAAAACTTCACCACAGCAACGATTACAGACGGTTTATAATCGGTTCATGTGGAGCGTCTGCTGCACGCTGCGAATGAGCCGTTACTATAGAAACGATAACGCATTAGAGCGAGTGCATTGATATAAACCTGTGATGTGCAGCTGCTACTGTCAGAGCTGCTGTTATAGAAAACTAACCAACACCTTCTCATTCCTGCCTTTCATTTAGGATTATGGATTTGCCCCATACACCCGTGCCTTTAATGCCTTTAATGAACAAAACTATTTAGTCTGCACCTTTAATATCACGTTACAAAACCTTTTGGGACACAATGTTTTGAAGTCTCTGAAAAATCTCCATGAAATCTAATAATCTGTTGAGGGTCGGTACAGTGAGGTCTGAACCAGGCAGGAACCCGACCGAGAGCCTGGCCTGGTGTTTAAGGAGAGGCTTAATAACATTCTTGAAAAACTTGAATTGCAAACATGTTACACTGCTTTATGGATTGAGTTTGTAGTGATAAACTGTACAGCCTTTTATTCTTCATCCATTAGAAATAAAATCACTCTGAGATTCTGTTAAAGTATGAAATGATGTAGATTTCACTTCACAAGGTGGATAAACACTTACACTCTTTACACACTGATTTAAAGAGAAACACAGGCTTCATCTCACTGCTGAGAACAGAGTCTCAGGGACACACACACAGTTTACAGTGAAGCTGCTGTAAATCCAACGGTCTGGCTCCGCCTACTACATGACTCCTCCCACAACCCCACTCTGCCCACTATCAAGTGTCTTACTGACGCTCAGATGGAGTCTGAAGCATAAATCTGTCTTAATTCCCAGACCTTCATCCCTAATCCTTAAACCCTTTAACCCTACCCCTACCCCTAAACCCTACTCCCTATTCCTGAAACCCTAATCCCTACCCCTAAACCCTACTCCCTACCCCTAAACCCTACTCCCTATTCCTGAAACCCTAATCCCTACCCCTTAAACCCTACTCTCTACCTCTAGACCCTAATCCCTAAACCTTAATTAAACCCATCATTAGTAGAATCCACAGTAGTGTGCATAGAGGCGGCCTACATAGTGTAAAAATGTAACACAACCCAAAATGAATGAATGCGCTCCTATCGGTCTCTGAGTCATGCTGAATACAGCTCATTGTGGAGTGTGTATTGACCATGTCACTAATGTGTGTGTGTGTGTGTGTGTGTGTGTGTGTGTGTGTGTGTGAGGCGTGTCTGTGTACTGAAATAGCTGTGAACAATAAGCACTCCTCCTTTCTTTTGTCTTCTAATGCTTCACCTGCATCACAGTTTCCCTTTCTCACACACACACACACACACACACACACACACACACACACACAGAATTCACCTCAAAACAGGTATATGCTCAAAGAACGGTCAAAGATATGTTTCTGAATGTGTGTGTGTGTGTGTGTGTGTGTGTGTGTGTGTGTGTGTGTGTGTGCCTGCAAGATTCTTTTCCACAGGTGAGACTGTAGGAGGAGAGTTTTTCAGGTAAGAACTTGTCTTCACATAGCCAACAGCCCACACACACACACACACAAGTAACACAGTACAGCAGAGTAATTTCTTCAGTAGGGAGTGAAACGTGTGTGTGTGTGTGTGTGTGTGTGTGTGTGTGTGTGTGTGTGTGTGTGTGTGTACTCACCGAGGCAGAGCAGAGAGGAGAGCAGGATGAGGTTCATGTCAGAGCAGAGTCTTGCTGTGTCTCTCTCACACACACACACACACACGCACACCGGCAGCTGCTTTTATAGCCACCTGGTGTCAGGGCGTGTGTGTGTGTGTGTGTGTGTGTGTGTGTGTGTGTGTGTGTGTGTGTGTGAGAGAGAGTGTGTTGCATCACGTTCCTGGCGTTTGTCCTTTCATGTTTAAGATGCAGACGGAGGAACGTCATGTCTCTAAAAAGAATGAAAACTATGGAGCAGAACCAGTGAGGTGGCACTAATGACCTTGCACCTCCATCCGGAACACTCTCACACACACACACACTCACACACACTCTCACACACACACACACTCACACACACTCTCACACACACACACACTCACACACACTCACACACACACACACACTCACACACACTCACACACACACACACACTCACACACACACACACTCACACACACACACACACACTCACACACACTCACACACACTCACACACACACACACACTCACACACTCTCACACACACTCACACACACACACACTCACACACACACACACACACACACACACACACACACACTCACACACACACACACTCACACACACTCACACACACTCACACACTCTCACACACACTCACACACACACACACACTCACACACACACACACACTCACACACACACACACACACACACACTCACACACACTCACACACACACTCGCCCACTCACACACACACACACACACACTCGCCCACTCACACTCACACACACACACACACGCACACACTCGCCAACTCACACTCACACTCACACACACACACACTCACACACACGCACACACTCGCCCACTCACACTCACACACACACACACACTCACACACACACACACACACACACACACACTCACACACACACACACACACACTCGCCCACTCACACTCACACACACACTCACTCACACACACACACACTCACACTCACACACACACTAACACACTCACACACACACACACACACACTCAGAAACATGTTAAATTGTTGTTCAGCATGAAATTACAGTGTAATTACATTTATAAAGGCACAGCAGTGTGGAAACCAGCAGCAGGACAGCGGCCCCTCGGCTTCGGTCCATCAGGACTTCACTGAGGGGCTTTTTGTGATTGTTGCAGCCAAAAATTCTTTATTTTACTGCAGTCTTTTCCCAAAAAAAGTTTTTTGTGCTTTTTTCTGTGGAAAACTACTTGACTCGGCGAAATTGCAGTTGCATGCAATAGTTTTGCGAGATCTTTCACAGTGATGTTTGTTGTTAAATGAGAGCCTTCAGCGTTACTCGTGTTCGACGCACGTGAGTGGAAGATGTGATGATGTCACATGATGCGTCTCGGCCCAAATCTGCGATAATTTTGAACAATTCATTTTGCATTGATTTGTGCGATTGCAAAACCCTGGAGGAACCCGGACCAGCCACCTGAAATCATCATTTCAACACTGGAAATCTGCAACATTAAAATGTGCAGCAGTTACATAAGGGTTACACATGTAGGGGCGGAGTTTGTCTTAAACGTGTCTCAATCTCGAACCCCAGCCCTGAGAAATAGCTAATAGCTAATAAATATTAAATACAGGAGATTGTGATCTTGATCTTAAGCACATTTGTGTGTGTTACTGCAACCCAGTGTGTCAAGCTGAAATAAATACACTAAAGAACTCTATGGAATGTCATTTAAGGATAATATTAAATACATACAGCTCTGTGCGTAAGTATTTGCCCTCTTTCCACATTCAGTAGTGTTACAAAATAATTTTTTATTGTGAGAGAAAAAGCAGACACTACATTAGCTGTTAATCTTCTGGGATTTGTCTCCATCAGGTTTGATCAGCACCGAGGCTGCGTCAGATCGGATGGAGAGCAGGGTTACGGTTAGTGAACAGCACTTTTTGTCACAGATTCAGTCAGTTTGAGGTCTGAGCTTTAATCTGACATGAAATTCATAAAAATATGAAGCATGTAAACACTTTTCAAACTGCTGCCTGTCCAGATCTCTTCACTACACCGATGCTTTTCTTTATAACTCAGCCTTCACTCTGTTTCATTTCATATCAGTGCATTTATTACAGTGGTATAACCCATTTACTCTGTTTATTAAAGTGAGAGTAAACACACAGTGTCATTATCAGGTGAACCAACACATCACATTAACACACCAACACTGCTGCTGTTACACTTTACACTTTATTAACTGATGCAAACACACACACACACACACACACACACACACAAAATGCAGTGAAGCTCGAGACTCATGCAGTTAGCAGTTAGCATGTTAAAGAGCACTGAGCTCCACTTCATTAGGTTTAAGTGCAGTGTGATGAGTGTTTTATGCTCCAACAGGTTCCTGTTCCTGCTGTTAGCTCCTTAGCTGCTGCTCCTCTCCATGCTAATCAGACGACTGAAGAACATAGCTAATGCTAATGACCCTGAACACACACACACACACACACACACCA
>CM042565.1:102500-107500 GCA_023630585.1 Cranoglanis bouderius
CCGGGTCGGGGGGAAGCTCCGGGTCGGGGGGAAGGTCGGGGGGAAGCTCCGGGTCGGGGGGAAGGTCGGGGGGAAGCTCTGGGTCGAGGGGAAGCTCCGGGTCGGGGGGAAGCTCCGGGTCGGGGGGAAGCTCCGGGTCGGGGGGAAGCTCCGGGGCTGAGTGTCCACAAAATTATAACTTGTTTGATGACTTGAAAAATGGGTGGGTTCAAACGAAATGTGCCATGTTTTCAGTCGAGTCACACGGCTAGATGTAAATATCAGGAAATGAAGCTGAAATTCTGATCATCTCATATTCATCTTTATCTCAAACTCAGATGTCTTCAGTCTTCAGCACAAACAGTAGAACTGGCCTTGCTGTTCCAATACTTTCAGAAGGAACTTATATACATCCACCTACACATACATACATAAAAGCTCTGTAATGTATATAACGTGTGCGTGTGTGCGCGTGTGTGTGTGTGTGTGCGTGTGTGTGCGTGTGTGTGTGTGTGTGTGTGTGTGCGTGTGTGTGTGTGTGTGTGTGTGCGTGTGTGTGTGTGTGTGTGTGCGTGTGTGTGTGTGTGTAGATGTGGTGGAGCTGCTACTTTCCCAACCGAACTGTGAGGTTAATCAGCAGGTAAATAATAATAATAATAATAATAATAATAATAATAATAATAATAATAATAAAGTGTGTAATTAAAATATTTCTCATTAAACTGAAAGCTGATTGTTTTGTTAAAGTTTAGAAACGTTTTCCATGGGTGTGTGTGTGTGTGTGTGTGTGTGTGTGTGTGTGTGTACACAGAATAAACTGGGAGACACAGCTCTGCACGCTGCTGCCTGGAAAGGATATTCAGACATTGTGGAGATGCTTTTAAACAAAAGTATGCCTCTCTCTCTCTCTCTCTCTCTCTCTCTCTCTCTCTCTCTCTCTCACACACACACACACACACACACACACACACACACACACACATACACACACACACCCCAGTCTGTAGTCTGTGTGTGCAGTGTAATGAGTTTCAGTCCTCATTCTCTCTGGATAATCCTAAACCCTATCTCTTAAGATTAGTAATGTGTGTGTGTCTGTGTGTGTGTGTGTGTGTGTGTGTGTGTCTGTCTGTGTGTGTGTGTGTGTGTGTGTGTAGATGCCAGGACAGACGTGTTGAATAATGAGAAGAAGACGGCTCTGCAGATGGCCACTAACGCTCAGTGTGCATCTATACTGAAGAGGAAGCAGGGCAGCGGTGAGGCTCTAATGTGCACTGACATTAAAACACTAGCAGTTAAACACTCACACTTTACATATAATATGTGTGTGTGTGTGTGTGTGTGTGTGTGTGTGTGTGTGTGTGTGTGTGTGTGTTGCAGTGATCACGCGCACACACAGCAATGCTGAGGAGTATCTGGATGATGAAGACTCTGACTGAGAGGGGAAAAGGAGCATTAACAACATTCCATCACCAAATACTGTGTGTGTGTGTGTGTGTGTGTGTGTGTGTGTGTGTGTGTGTGTGTGTGTGTGAGAGAGAGAGACCAGTTGCAGCATCTAAATTAAACTTAAATCCACAATAACGTTGTTTCTGTACCAGTTTGTTGAACACATGCTGCTTATAATAAACATACGTGTGTGTGTGTGTGTGTGTGAGTGTATGTGTGAGTGTGTATGTGAGTGTGTGTGTGAGTGTGTATGTGAGTGTGTGTGTGAGAGAGATTGTTTTGTACTAACTGAAAGATTATGAGATTTTCTGTGTGTTATTTGGATTTCAAAGCTTTAGTAACTATACTAATAAAACACTTGTGTGTGTATAAACTGTTTCAGTTCGTCTCTCAGTCACGTTGTGGTTTAATCTGTTCAGATCCAACACACTTTACTGCTGGGTTTACTGACTAAACCCCTATTCAGACTGGATTAGTTTTCCATGTGGAGGTGTGTGATGTAATTATTACCGGAGTATCTCTTGGATTTGAGTCAGAATCCGTCATGTCAGTGATTATTTACAGACTGAGCCCGTGTCAGGAGAGATTACGGCACCTTTTACCTCCTGTAACTTTATATCAGCTTCTCCTTCAGTATGAAGAGCCTCCAGAGAAGCAGCGGCTCGGGGTTTTAGGAGACTGCAGTTCAGCTCAGGTTTATTTATATAGCACCTTTAACTGGATATTTCACAAAACCACTTTACAGAAATCAGCATATGGATTTACAGTGGTGCTTGAAAGTTTGTGAACCCTTTTGAAGTTTCTATATTTCTGTATAAATATGACCTACAGTGTTCTCCATTAATATTATATGAGCTAAGAAGGCTGTTGCAATTGTTTGATATCCATGAGAACAGAGTATTTTTGTGAATTTTTTGAACAAAAGGTTCAAAAACAATAAAGACAATTTTTCACGTCCTTCTTAGCTCATATTTACCGAGGGAGCCGATATTATTGGAGGGGTCTGTATGTCATTATCAGATTTAAAGTATAATATTTTTGTCTCATTTGTTTAATTGGGTTCTCTCTGTCTACTTTTATGAAATCTGATGATGTTTTAAGTCGTATTTATGCAGAAATATAGAAAATTCTAACAAACTCACAAACTTTCAAGCACCACTGTAGACTTAGATCCGTATCGGGCGAGTCTGAGGAAGAAACTCAGAAGAACCAGAGTGAAAGGGAACCCATTCTGTTCTGGGTGACAGGGACAGTGTGATGAGTCATTAATCTCTCACAGCTGAACACTGCAGAGTCACTCAGCACTGAGTGTGTAGAAAGAATCTTCAGTACGAGCCTCAGGGTCTGACTTAAAGGGTTAGATTTAAGTTTAGAATATTAAAGTGAACTTATACACTGTATAAAGAATGAGACTTGAGCGTAAACAGTTCTCAAAGTTACTGAAGTTATGGTCATGTGACCTATTAGCGATCAAGTGTGGCCACGCCCCCTACCTCAAGCGTTTATATTAAAGATCACATGAATCAGTGAGTATGAAAATGAGGTGTGTGTGTAGAACACATGGAGTGTTGTGATGAGTGTCTTCATGTTCACATGCTCATTACATTAGTCCATGTGTACCACACACACACACACACACACACACACACACACACACACACACACTTTAATACACTATGATTTTCTGTGATTTATACACAGACCACTTATCATGAGGGAATCCATCAGAATTAACACACATCTCCGACTACATTACCGGAAAACTAATCCCGTCCAAAATAGTAATTTATCTCGCAAATTTAAAAACTGAATCCACGCATAATCTATGCACATAATATACTTACTGTCTGTTTAGCATCTACATTCACAAACACATGGATGCTGATTGAAGTCTTTTGCTAATCCAGTGATAATCTGATCTGGTGTCCATATGGAACGTTTGCAATGTTCAGAATAATGTTCAGAAATGTTCAGAATAATGTTCAAATTTTCCTTAGCTTTAATGCACAGTATCTGAGTAATATGATCAGTGTGAGGTTTTAAATCCTGTTTGTATGGTTATATTTATCACTAAACAATACTCTCAGCTCCATCTAGCACATCATCCACAGATTAACACAAGCAGCTCATTGTGGCTACTCCACTAATCCCCTGTGCTCCTTCCGCTTCATGCCCCCACCTGCTGGTTGTGTATTAAACAACACAGACTTTGTCTCAGTAGCAGTGATGTGAAGATTCAGTTTAATCAGTCAGTTTGCAGAAACACGGACACGGGAGCGGTTTTTTTCATCTGCAATACCGACTCGAACCGCCAGGTGGAAACAAAACACAAGCGCCACGAGCGGATTCTCAGAATTGGAGCAGAAAAACTCGGGCACTAATCCCGAGACATGAACTCAAACAGTCTAATCTACACCAACTCATTCTTTTATACATAACAATTTACTGTTAGATTTAAATCGAGCTTCATGCAGTAAAGTCGTGTGTAAATCATCAGCGAGATCACTTCCTCTGTGTGTGTGTGTGTGTGTGTGTGTGTGTGTGTGTGTGTGTGTGTGTGCCGCGCGCTCACCAGTCAGGAAAAGTGACCTCCTGTTGTACATCCTCCTGCAGGTTTCCTCCTCGTCTGGAAAGTGGACATTTGTGTGACGCAGGTGTTACACACTTCTGATTCTTTAGGGGAAGTCAGCAAGGGCAAGTCAGAGTATTGAAACAGAGCCCCAGTGAAGCTGATTAATTAGTCTCACCTGTGACTGGTTAGTTTCTCCATTTACTCCTCTCTCTGTGTGTGTGTGTGTGTGTGTGTGTGTGTGTGTGACTGACGATAAGTGGTTTGATACAGAGTGCCAAAATATTAGAAATTAATTAAGAAAATTATCAAAAACACAGAGATCCTAACAATGCAGAATTACACCTTCATTACTGTGATACTTTAAGAATTAATAAACGTACACTCAGAATAAAAAAACCCAATACACACAAACACAACTGACACTAATTAAGGAGTTCATAAACACTAATAATTTCTGGGAGCACTGGAAAAAAAATCTGAATTGGCGATACAAAATGGCGACATATGGGTCAGTCACTTTAAATCACCTGATACACCAAATAACAATAACAACATAAATAAATAAAATACTATACTTGAAAAACTGAACACATTAGAACTGGCTATAAAAGACTCCCAGAACCCCCTGGACTCCTCCAGGAACTTGAGCAGGAACTTTCAAACACATTAGGTACTCTCAAATCCAAAAAAGCAAGTGGGCCTGATGGCATCCTAAACTAAATGATTAAGCGCACAAGCAAAAAATTCCAATTAGCCTTAACTTAAATGATTCAGCTTGATTCTGAGTGTAGGTTATTTCCCTGAAATCTGGACGCTTATAACTATGGAAGCCCATTTCCACCACAGTTTAGTAAAAAAATATGATCCTGTAAGTCATAATAATGAGAAACTTTCTGGTAATAGTGCCTTAATCCACACATGCACAGTGTGCTCAGGTAGGCAGGTAAGTGAGGAGAGCATGTGAGCTGTAAATGCAGAACAGCTGAACTGTGTGGAAAGT
>CM042565.1:117500-120000 GCA_023630585.1 Cranoglanis bouderius
GGCAGCTTGGCAGTGCTGGGATTTGAACTCATGACCTTCCGATCAGTAGCCCAACCTCTTAACCACTGAGCTACCACTGCCACACACCACCTGTTTGCTGATTATTTCCCTACAACAGTGCTGAAGTGTTTTCTTCTTTACTTAACTAGGCTCTGATCTGACCAGCCTAACGTCTCCTCCACAGATCTTAGCTAGCAACTTTAACATGCTGGTTCACTGTTTTTCCACAAATGGCATGGTTAAGTGAGTTCTTATTGAGAAATCAGATCAGAAATCTGCATTTGATCACATATCTGAAAGAAAATCAGTGTGTGTGTGTGTGTGTGTGTGTGTGTGTGTGTGTGTGTGTGTGTGTGTGTACCTCTGCAGTGTGAGTTTCAGGTTGCCTTTACATTCCTTGATCTTGCTCTGAGCCTCCAGATGATTCAGTTCCTCTGTTTTGAGGTCCCCAATGGAGATGACAGCGTCACCAACGGCAACACCCGCTTTAACCGCCTTACCATTGTCTGAAAGCTACAACACACATACACACACACACACACACACACACACACACACACACACACACACACACACACACACAGGGGGCAGGAAAATCAATCAGGGGGCACTTTTCATCGGCCCTTGGCAAAACGGCTTCATGAGAATTACAGTCATACCAGAGAGGACCAGAAGAGTGTGTGATGTCAGAGTGTGTGTATTAACCTGTAACCGATACATTTAGAGAGAGACAGGCAGGCAGAGAGAGACAGAAACAGAGAGACAGAGACAGAGAGAGACAGACAGATAGATAGACAGAAATATGGACAATCAACAGTGCGTGTGTGCGTGTGAGCATGTGTGTGTGTGTGTGTGAGCGTGTGTGTGTGTGTGTGTGTGTGTGTGTGTGCGTGTGAGCGTGTGTGTGTGTGTGTGCATGTGAGTGTGCGTGTGCATGTGTGTGTGTGTGCATGTGAGTGTGTGTGTGCATGTGTGTGTGTGTGTGTGTGTGTGTGTGTGTGTGTGAGCGTGTGTGTGTGTGTGTGTGTGAGCGTGTGTGTGTGTGTGTGCATGTGAGTGTGCGTGTGCATGTGTGTGTGTGTGCATGTGAGTGTGTGTGTGTGTGTGCATGTGTGTGTGTGTGTGTGTGTGTGTGTGTGTGTGTGTGTGTGTGCGTGTGCATGTGTGTCTCACTCGTGAGATGGTGAGCGGCATGCTGAAGTCTTTTCCACCCTGCAGTCTGAAACCCCAGGGTCCGGGACCGGTTAACTCCACTGTGTAGAGATCACTCATAGTGCTGCTGAAAACACACACAAACACACACACACACACAAACACACACACACAAACACAAACACACAAACACAAACACAAATTCACACAAACAAACTGACTAAACTGCAGCAGTGTTAAATAATGCAGTAAAGAAGTGGATGGGGTGTTTACCTGCAGAGTGTGTGTGTGTGTGTGTGTGGGTGTGGGTGTGCTGATCCTCCACGGGACAGCTGAGGAACACAGAGGGGTTTTAATATACTTACATCACACACCAGGGGGAGGGGTGTGTGTGTGTGTGTGTGTGTGTGTGTGTGTGTGTGTGTGTGTGTGTGTGTGTGTGTGTGTTGGGGGGTTAGGCTTACACACCGATATTTTAGGAAGTGTAATGTGGCAAAACAGAGCAAGAACACAAAACAACCAATGGTACAGAGTTGAAACCCTTGTGCATGTGTGTGTCTGAGTGTGTGTGTGTGTGTGTGTGTGTGTGTGTAGGGGGTTATAAGGTGATGTTTATGTAACATTTATGGAAGGAGTCTCCAGTTTCAGTGCTTTGTAACAGTCAGAGGTAAAGCTGTATTAAAGCTGTATTTATGTATATATCTGACATCTTCAGGACAGAGGAGTTTACGCTTCTTTGCAGTTTCTCAGTAACACGACAAGCTACGTTTTTATTTTTTTTAATCTTATTAACTGAAAGAGAGAGAATAAAGAGAGAGAATGAAGAGAGAGAGAGAATAAAGAGAGAGAGAGAGAATAATGAGGCTGGTGAGGGACGAGTGTTTATAGCTGCTATAACGTAAGAGACAACAGGAACTAACCTGCTTCACTCACATTCCACAGCATTAAATTTAATTATAAATGTTTGTTTGGTAAGTTAATAATTGCACCCATTGAACAGGCATACCCAACTGCAGTGGCAGTAGAGGAATAACATGCTTTGGGACATGTTGTTATAGGAAAATAATCAGCTTTGGGGTTGTTACAGTAACTCTGATTCATGACAGGATGCAGGACACCACCACCATCAGGAGGGGCACAAGGAGATCCAGCAGAAATGTTGGTATTTAAATTTCTGACAGGTGGGGTACTGCTGGCAGAAACTCCAGAACTCAATGTCCAAGGACAGTCAGTGGAACTGATCCCACAGCCTAGTGCTCCTGGGGGTGAGTGAGGGTATTGATCTTGGACCAGTGCAGAACTAGCAGAAAGGTTTGATGGACTCCTCTGGGAAGTTGAGAGGATGGAC
>CM042565.1:147500-155000 GCA_023630585.1 Cranoglanis bouderius
TGATTTGAATCCGATCAGTGGAGGTCGACGTTAATGAGTCTGTTTCTACACAAATCTACACAAACTCAGGAGTGAAGCGTAGGATTCTCACACCCAGCTGGATCCAGAGTGAGCACAGTGTCAGTATATTTACACTTATATTGTGGTGTGATGTTTGTATTCTGAGTGTGTGTGTGTGTGTGTGTGTGTGTGTGTGTGTGTGTGTGTGTGTAGAATGAGTGTAGAATGTAGGAACCTGGACTTGGTTTAATATAACACACTGCAGCAGCGTGGCAGTTCCACACTTTCTGTGTGTGAGGTGTTGAATGTTTGTTAAAGTGTGAGTGACATTCCAGTCTCATTCCCAGTATTCCGGGGAAAGACTCCGGATCCACACTGACCAGGATAGACCACTGACTGAGAGAGAGAGAGAGAGAGAGAGAGAGAGAGAGAGAGAGAGAGAGAGAGAGAGACTTTTTTTTGTTGTTGACTTTTTACCTTCCTTTATTTTACATACGTCACATTATACATGATAAAATCAGGGTGACTCAATAAATAAATAAATGTTTAAAGAAAAATAAAATAAGATAAAATAAAATAAAATAAAATAATTTAGACTAAGCATAATAATAAACAGTTTGAATATGTATTTGCGATGATTCTATCAGTCTAATGCTGGTACAAAACAAAGTTCTTCCTCTACCACTGAGCACAGAGCCTCCTCACAACACCACACTGCCTTGAACATCTCCAAATCCCCCATATTCTTGTAAAAGCTAAAATCAATCCGAATTCTTGCTTTGATTAATCTGCAGAGAATTCGTACGGTGTCGCAGTCTGTGATTTGTGCCACTTTGCTTTTTCTGCTCAGGTATATTGCCATTTTTGCCTGGCCAAAGATAAAATGAATCAGCTGACACTTGAACCTGTGTTTTCTGACATACTTAAAACCCAGGATAAAAATCTGAAAAGTAAAATCCACATAAAATGACCTTAAGATGCTTTGTAAAAAACCAAACAGTGACTGCAACCTGGAACAGTGTATAAAAGCATGAAAAACAGTCTCTCTGTGAACAAAATGGGCATTCCTGAGTGACCTCAGGGTTTAAAATGGAGATAAAAGAATTCACAGAGATAATTCCATGTAAAATCCTCCACTGAAGGTCAGCAACTTTTTTGGTTAATGGTGGTTTGTACAGTGCCCTCCACTCTGGTTTAATATCATCATTAAAACCCAGTACACTTCGCCATGGGGTGTCCACCCTCCCATTCAGTTTCTTTTTGTTTAAAACTTTCACGCAGGCTTTATACAGTAGCTTACCCGACACTGTTTCAATGTTCATTTCTGCCTCACCCCTGCACTCCAGGAGGGGACCCTCGCACCCATCCAGGTCTGGAGCGATGCCCAGCTGGGGAAAAGGTTCTTCCGCTGTAGGACCAGTCTCACTTGTTTTGTAGTCCATCAGCTGAACACGCTCCTCTGGCGTTAGGGTAGACCTCCAGTGATGTAGGAGCTTATTCACAACACGCAGGGACCTCAGTCCCATGCACACTGCTAAGTCCTCTGCCCGTGACAGGTCTGTCCCTGTAGTGTTTACCAGCTGCCGGAGTGTCAAGATCCTTGAGGAGACCAGTACCCTAGACAGTGCAGGAGTCGTCACACCAGAGATGTCCAATCGCCAAACGTAAACCAGGGGTTCTTCCAGCAGCCAGCGTAATGTTCTGCACCCCTTATTTTGTTTTTTGAAATAGTTCCAAATTTTAAAAAGCCCACGATAAAAATCTGGCAGTCTAGTAATGTCTAGCATTCTTGTGTCCATTAAAAACAAAGTTCTGTCTAACCCCAGTCCTCCTGCCATGCGTAACAGTCCATAGGCTGCTGCTCTCCGTACTAAATTCCTAGGTCCAGTGAGGAGTCTCTGGATGAACTGGAGACGGAAGGCTGCAGTTCTACTGGCCAACTGGACCAGCCCCTGCCCCCCCTCCTCCTTAGGCAGATGAAGGACACTTTGAGGAATCCAGTGTAGGCCATCCCAGAAGAAGTCCACTAGCAGGGCCTGGATGTTTGCTAGCAGGTTTGGTGGTGGATCCACACATGCCAGCTTGTGCCACAGGGATGATGCTGCTAGGTTGTTGATGACCAGCGTTCGCCCCCTGTAAGACATCTTTGGGACCAGCCACTTCCACCTGCTCAGTCTGCCCTTTACAAATTCGAACATGCCCTCCCAATTTTTATTTAAAAACTCAGTGCTGCCCAGGTAGATACCCAAGTATTTAAAACCACCTTTTTTCCATACCAAGCCTCCTGGTAGTGTGGGCTGCCCACCACCACACTCTCCAACCAGTATGGCTTCACTTTTGGCCCAGTTGACCTTAGCAGATGATAAAATCTCAAAGTCTTTTAAAATATCCATTAAAATATTTACATCCGTCTGTGCTCCTACCATTACAACCAGGTCATCTGCATATGCTGAGAGACAGAGCGAAGCGCTGGAGTGAGATATGTTAAAACCAGAGAGTTGGTCTCTCATTTTGCATAATAGAGGTTCAATTGCTAAAGTGTACAGCATGCCCGACGGAGAACAGCCTTGTCTGATACCTCTGTAAACTCTAAAAGGGGCACATAAACCACCATTAACCTTCAGTACACTCTCAATTTCACTGTATAACATCCTGATCATGGCTATGAAACCTGGGTTGAACCCAAAGGTTTCTAACACCTTCCACAAGTATTCATGTTCAACCCGGTCAAAAGCCTTTTCCTGATCTAAAAAAATAAGACCAGTCTTTAAGTCCAATAGTCTGGAGACGTCCAAAATGTCACGAATTAGGTATACATTATCAAATATAGACCTGCCAGGCACACAGTACGTCTGGTCGTGGTGAATGATTTGCTCCATTACCTTCGCCAGTCTTGAAGCTAATGCTTTTGAAAGCAGCTTGCAGTCAGTGCACAGTAATGAGACTGGGCGCCAGTTCTTCAGGTATGTCAGGTCTCCCTTTTTTGGCAGTAGGGTCAAGACGGCTCTCCTGAAGCTCAACGGGAGCTCACCTCCCTTCACGCTGTCATGCAAAACCTCTAGCACATCCTGCCCTATTACTGCCCAGAAGGCTTTGTAGAACTCTACAGGGAGACCATCTATGCCTGGCGCCCTTCCATTCTCCATGCCCTGGAGAGCCTCACAGAGCTCTCCTAGTGTCAGGTCTCTGTCCATTTCTCTGGCCGCTTGCTCTGAAAGTTTTGGCAGGTTTTTAAGGAAGCTCTCCTCCACCATCTGTGCCCCTGACCACTCACTGCTGTACAGCTTCGAGTAGAAGCTGACTGTCTGCTTGCGAATTTCAGTGGGCTCTGTTAGGAGATCCCCTGATTCTGTTCGCACAGCATGTATGAATCTTTTCTGTCCATTCTTTTGCTCTAGACCAAAGAAGAACTTGGAAGGAGCATCCATCTCAGTCACGCTTTTAAAGCGTGAGTGGACCAGCGCCCCCTGTGCTGTAATGCCCAACAGGTCGTTCATTATGGCTTTTTTACTTTTGAGGGCTTCAGTATGCCCTCGATCTCCCGTGGTCTCCGAACACTGGAGTTCCACTATTTCTATCTCCAGAGCTTTCAGGTATCTGACAATGTCTCTCATGACGTTAAGAGTGTACTGGTGACAAAATGCTTTAATTTGTGCTTTGGCCACATCCCACCACTGTTATATAGAACTAAAAAACCCTTCTCTGATTTAAGACCATTCCAGAAATAAATAAAGTATTCTCTAAAATTAGTGTCTTCTAAAAGTGCAGTGTTGAAATGCCAGTAGGCACTCCTCGGTTTTACATTTTTTTTACTGATAATACACTGCACCATGCTGTGATCAGAGATACCTACTGGAACAATAAAACATTTTGTGAAAAACGTCAGTTGATGTTTAAAACCATAAAACCGATCCAATCTTGCCAGGGAGAGTGTGTTGTCTATAGAGTGGGCCCATGTGTACTGTCTCTGATTTTCATTTAAAGTTCTCCATATATCACTTAATTCGTGAGCCTCCATCATCTCCCACAGGCGCTTACGGGAGGCCACATGAGGTTCTACGTGGTTCCTGTCTAGGTTGTCAGTTGTGCAGTTCAAATCCCCACCCAAAATTAAAATATCGGCAGTGCTGCTGTTAGCCATTGCATTGTTTAACTTATCTAAAAAACCCATTCTCTCCACTGCACTGGTGGGAGCATACACACAAATAAAAATAAATACCTCATTCTCATAAAAAGCTTTCACTTTTAAAAGCCTCCCATTTAAAACCTCTTCTACTGTGTAAGAAGTAGGGATAAAATTGCGAGCAAACAGTAAGGCGACCCCGCCACTAAGTGATGTATTGTGACTTAAAATTGCCAGCCCGTCCCATTCCTTCACCCAATCAGCAGCGTTACTGACATCACTATGTGTCTCCTGTAACAAGGTTACATCGATATGTTTCTGTTTCACTAGTTCATATAACTTTACTCTCTTTTCGTGTTCTCTTGCTCCATTGATGTTCAGACTCGCAACCTGAATCCCAGCCATTAAAAAATAGTGTAGATAAAACAAGCAGATTATGAAAATCATTGCAGCATAAAACACACCAAGCACTCTACTAGTCATCATCGGAAATTTCTTTGTTTACTTTAGTGATCAGTTTCCTCAGTCGATGGACTTCTGCATCATCAAAAGCTCCTTCTCTTCTAAAATGTTTAACATCATGAATAAACTGCTTCGGATCTGGGAAATATTCCTCTACCACAACATTTTTCTGCCACTTGGTGTTTCTTAAGAATTCTTTTATGTCTTCAGCACTGTGTACAACTGATAGCTGTTCTTCCTGAGAGCCAAAATTAAAAGTGGAGTCTGACATATAGTCGTCACTGTCTGATTCCTTATCGTCTACTTTAATGTCTTTTTTGGCTTGTTTGCTCCCTTGTCCCTTACCTCGTTTTTTCCTCTTATTCGGTACTTTAAACATGGGCTCGTTCTCGATCTCCATGTCTCCCCCGTCCCCCTGCTCTGCCGTAGTGACCGGTGTTTCCAGGCGACTGCTCTGCACCCCTGTACCTGCCTCTACCAGCGCAGGCAGCTCCAGCACTGTGCCAGAATCCACAGTGTCTTTATCGGCCAAGCAAGGCCTCTCCTGGACCGGTTCAACCAAGCAGGGTTTCTCTGGGGTTGTTGCAGCTGTAGTGGGCTCCTGGGCTGCAGGCTGGGCTTGGGGTTCACTCTCATTAGTCTGTGGTGCAGCAGCGACTCCGGGGCTTTCAGCAGCAAGCTGAGCTGCGGCCGCAGGGGGAACGGCTCCAGCAGGCCCGGCCGCGTCCTGCCCCGGCCGCTCAGAAACACCGGGGTCACTCTGTCTCTCAGGACAGGCCCGGACAAGATGACCTGTTTTACCACATTTAAAACATTTTATGTCTGTATCCGAAGATACAAAGATACTGTAGTCAAAGCCTTCCACATTGAATTTAAACACTAGGTTCAGTTCTTCTATTCCATCTTTGAGAATCATAAAAACCATTCTCCTAAAAGAAACCAGGTGTTTGACCAGTGGGGACTTACAGCCAAGGGGGGTTTTCTTTATGGGGGAGACCAGACGCCCGTATCTAGACAATTCTTTGGAGATTACCTCATCAGAGATAAAAGGAGGGACATTAGACATCACAATCTTTTTTGATGGGGAACTAAGGGGAGAAACCATTGTAAGTTCATTATTAATTACAATATTGTGCTGAACTAGCTTATTTACCCTATTGACGTCATTTAAAAACACTACAATTGCGTTGTTCATGCGGGAGGCTGAGACGATGTTCTCATGCCCCACCACGTTTCCAACCGATAGAACACACTCCTCTACACTCGCCCCGCACACCACCCTCACACCACCCTCACACACCACCCTCACACCGTGCCGGCGAGTCAAACTCACACAGCCACGCACTTGGAACCGCCATGCTCCTCCAACGCGCTGCTCACACACACACCCACACACTCACACACACACACTCACACACACACACACACACACACACACACTCACACACACACACACGTTCCATTATAGATAAAAGATTTTCCACTTCTGAATAGCTGGTGTTTATGACCACAAACATGATGATGATAAAAAAAAGTTATTAAAGTTGAGTGAAGAGAGAGTGTGTGTGTGTGTGTGTGTGTGTGTGTGTGCGTGCGTGTGTGTGTGTGTGTGCGTGCGTGTGTGTGTGCGTGTGTGTGTGCGTGTGTGTGCGTGTGTTTGTGTAGTCCAGTTTAAAAATACTATCTAGTGGACCAAGGAGAGGGTAAATGAAGAGGGACACTAAGAGGACACCTGTCCTCACACTACCTTCAGAACAGGACACACTTTATTACAGCATCACGCTCCCTACATAGGCAGCCTACGTCTGACACTACTGAAGTGTTCATGATAACAATATTGTCTGTTAAATATCACAATATATCATATACACTTCAACATAGATTTGGTATGCAGCCACACACACACACACACATGCACACACACACACACACTAAAAGCCATCCATCAGTAAGTGATCAGGTGACTTCCTGTTTCCCATAATGCACCTGTTCAGCCAGACGCCTGCAGACAGCAGCTGCATAAACATCCAGTGCTGTGTAGCTTCTGTTCTCAACCCTTCATCTTCTCTCTCTCCCTCTCTCTCTCTCTCTCTCACTCTCTCCCTCTCTCCCTCTCTCTCCCTCTCTCTCTCACTCTCTCCCTCCTCTCTCTGTCACTCTATCTCCCTCTATCTCTCTCCCTCCCTCTCTCTCTCCCTCTCCCTCCCCCTCTCTCTCCCTCTCTCTCTCCCTCTCCCTCCCCTCTCTCTCCCTCTCTCTCTGTCACTCTATCTCCCTCTATCTCTCTCCCTCCCTCTCTCTCTCTCTCTCTCTCACTCTCTCTCTGTCACTCTATCTCCTCTCTCTATCTCTCTCCTCTCCCTCTCTCTCTCACTCTCTCTCTCACTCTCACTCTCTCACTCTCATGCTCTCTCTCACTCTCTCTGTCACTCTCACTCTCTCACTCTCTCTTCCCTCTCTCTCTCACTCTCCCTCCCTCACTCTCTCACTCTCACTCTCTCTGTCACTCTATATCTCTCTCTCTGTCTCTCTGTCACTCTCTCTCCCTCTCCCTCCCTCTCTCTCTCTCTCTCACTCTCTCTCTGTCACTCTCTCTCTGTTTCTCTGTCACTCTCTCTCCCTCTCTCTCCTCCCTCCCTCCCTCTCTCTCTCTCCTCTCTCTCCTCCCTCCCTCTCTCTCTCTCTCTCTCTCCCTCCCTCTCTCTCTCTCTCTCCCTCTCTCTCTCACTCTCTCTCTCTGTCACTCTCTCTCTCTCTCCCTCTCTCTCTCTCTCTATCTATCCAATCTGTCTGTATGAAAAACTCAACAAGAAAATAATTCCAGAAAAATGATGGGGGGTTAGGGGTTAGGGGTTTTTAATGAATCCAGGAAGAGTGACAGAGTGGTCACATGACCTCAACCAACAGTAACAGCT
>CM042565.1:167500-182500 GCA_023630585.1 Cranoglanis bouderius
ACAGTAAAGTTTCAGCACAAGCTGTGTGTTAACAGAACAAAGTGTAGCGCTGACTTCAGGTCAGTCAGAGGTCAGAGGTCAGAAGTCAGAGGTGAGCAAGATCACACTTTGATCAGGGGTTCCCAAATGTTCTGCAGATAGAGAACCCCACTGAGTGTAAAAAATAAATATAACTTTATCTGAATAATTATTTCATATTGAGCATCACACACATATTTACCCCTTACCCCCTGCTCTGGTTCTTCCCACACAGAGAAACCCACAGCACTTATTATTATTATTATTAGTAGTAGTAGTAGTAGTAATTATTATTATTATTATTATTTATTATTAATTATTAATTATTATTATTATTATTATTATTATTATTATTATGTATTATTATTATTGTTGTTGTTGATATTGAAATCAGTTTTGAGATTTACACTGATGTTTTTGTTTTGATGCTGATGGAATGTCCTCCATCAACATCACATGGTTATAAAGTGACAATAAAAGCACACAGACACACACACACACACACACAAACACACACACACACACACACACACAAACACACACACACACACACACACACACATCTACATCACTGATGTCACTTTCAGAACCACAGTGTTTCATTATTCGGGCTTAACTTATTCAGGTATTTAAACCAAACTCAGTCTGTGAACACACACACACACACACACACACACACACACACACACACACACACAGACGCATTCTTTATTTGCCTACAGCTCCACGCGGACTACAACCACTCCCACGTCCACACACACACACTCACACACACACACACACACACACACACACACACACACACACACACACACACACGAAAACAGAGTACTCACAGAAGCGAGGTGCTGCAGGCTGAAACGTGGTAGGCTGATACACTCAGAGAGAAGTTGTGAGTTTAGAGAGAGAGAAAAACTGTGAGAGAGACAGAGTGAAAGAGTGGGAGGGAATGTTTCCTGGTGGGCGTGGCCTAGACAGCAGAGAGGAACCAATCATAGAACCCCAGACTGGAGGGAAGAGTATAGGAGGCGGGGAGAGAGAGAGAGAGAGAGAGAGAGAGAGAGATCAACTCTACAATTCATAAATAAGGAGGAAAACGTGTGTGTGTGTGTGTGTGTGTGTGTGTGTGTGTGTGTGTAAAATGTCTGTTTGGACATCTTCCACTCGTACAGTTGGAGATTTTAAGAAGTCTAGTGAAAAAATTGACCTTGAATCAGATATGAACAGTTGAAACACACACACACACACACACACACCGTTTCTTTTTCTCCCGTTTGTGTAATCATTAATCAGGTTTTGTGTGTGTGTGTGTGTGTGTGTGTGTGTGTGTGTGTGTGTGTGTGTGTGTGTGTGTGTGAGGAGTCAGGTGGTGGAGATAGAGTGCTGCTGTTTATTATGATTTTTTTTTTTTATCACAGAGGATCTCATATAAAGAAAACAAAAACAAAACAGAAAACAGCCTAACACACACACACACACACACACACACACACACACACACACACACACATACACACACACAAACACACACACACACACACACACACAAACACACATACACACACACACACACAAACACACACACAGAAACACACATACACACACACACACAAACACACAGAAACACACATACACACACATACACAAACACACACATACACAAACACACACATACACAAACACACACATACAAACACACATACACACACACACACACACACACACAAACACACACACAAACACACACACACACACACACACACACACACACACTCTCTCTCTCTCTCTCTCGCCAGAGCCGCTACTCTACAACCCTCATCAAAGTTTAAAAAAAAAAAAAAAAGTAAAATATAATGCAAGTATTCTATAAGTATCTGTGTACTGAGGTCGGAGTTCTACAAGAAAGAATGACCCACTCTTGAGGTTCTAGAACTAGAGCAGGATTACAGAACCAGGGCAGAATTTCATGTGGCTTATAGATTCAGCTGAATCAGAAATTCTAGAGCTAGATGTGCACTGGATCAGAAGAACTGAGGCTCTGCACAATGTGGAACTAGAGCCGAACCGATATGTTAGTCCCAGAACTACACCTGAACCAAACTACAGTTCTACAAAACTAACGCTGGGTGACACTAGAACTGTTAGAACTACAGAGAGAAACTAAACCACAAGTTCTAGAATGAGAGAACACTCAGACTAGAAGTTCTAGAGCTATACAGGTGCATCTCAATAAATTAGAATGTTGTGGAAAAGTTCATTTATTTCAGTAATTCAACTCAAATTGTGAAACTCGTGTATTAAATAAATTCAATGCACACAGACTGAAGTAGTTTAAGTCTTTGGTTCTTTTAATTGTGATGATTTTGGCTCACATTTAACAAAAACCCACCAATTCACTATCTCAACAAATTAGAATATGGTGACATGCCAATCAGCTAATCAACTCAAAACACCTGCAAAGGTTTCCTGAGCCTTCAAAATGGTCTCTCAGTTTGGTTGACTAGGTAAGCCACAAACATTCATTGCCAAAGAAGCTGGCTGTTCACAGAGTGCTGTATCCAAGCATGTTAACAGAAAGTTGAGTGGAAGGAAAAAGTGTGGAAGAAAAAGATGCACAACCAACCGAGAGAACCGCAGCCTTATGAGGATTGTCAAGCAAAATCGATTCAAGAATTTGAGTGAACTTCACAAGGAATGGACTGAGGCTGGGGTCAAGGCATCAAGAGCCACCACACACAGACGTGTCAAGGAATTTGGCTACAGTTGTCGTATTCCTCTTGTTAAGCCACTCCTGAACCACAGACTACGTCAGAGATGTCTTACCTGGGCTAAGGAGAAGAAGAACTGGACTGTTGACCAGTGGTCCAAAGTCCTCTTTTCAGATGAGAGCAAGTTTTGTATTTCATTTGGAAACCAAGGTCCTAGAGTCTGGAGGAAGGGTGGAGAAGCTCATAGCCCAAGTTGCTTGAAGTCCAGTGTTAAGTTTCCACAGTCTGTGATGATTTGGGGTGCAATGTCATCTGCTGGTGTTGGTCCATTGTGTTTTTTGAAAACCAAAGTCACTGCACCCGTTTACCAAGAAATTTTGGAGCACTTCATGCTTCCTTCTGCTGACCAGCTTTTTGAAGATGCTGATTTCATTTTCCAGCAGGATTTGGCACCTGCCCACACTGCCAAAAGCACCAAAAGTTGGTTAAATGACCATGGTGTTGGTGTGCTTGACTGGCCAGCAAACTCACCAGACCTGAACCCCATAGAGAATCTATGGGGTATTGTCAAGAGGAAAATGAGAAACAAGAGACCAAAAAATGCAGATGAGCTGAAGGCCACTGTCAAAGAAACCTGGGCTTCCATACCACCTCAGCAGTGCCACAAACTGATCACCTCCATGCCACGCCGAATTGAGGCAGTAATTAAAGCAAAAGGAGCCCCTACCAAGTATTGAGTACATGTACAGTAAATGAACATACTTTCCAGAAGGTCAACAATTCACTAAAAATGTTTTTTTATTGGTCTTATGAAGTATTCTAATTTGTTGAGATAGTGAATTGGTGGGTTTTTGTTAAATGTGAGACAAAATCATCACAATTAAAAGAACCAAAGACTTAAACTACTTCAGTCTGTGTGCATTGAATTTATTTAATACACGAGTTTCACAATTTGAGTTGAATTACTGAAATAAATGAACTTTTCCACGACATTCTAATTTATTGAGATGCACCTGTATGTGAATTAAGTCATAAATTAGAACATTATAGAAGAAACAAACTAAAAGTTCTCCAACTGAACTGATGCTCTAGAAAAACAGCAGAACCCAGTCACAGTAGGACTAAGTGGAATTGTAGAATAAAAACTGAACCACACTAGAAGTTCTAAAGCTAGAGCTGAGTTTAGTCAGACATTCTAGAACTAGGGTTAGGGTTAAACTAAATCTGTACCAGACAGTAGGGATGAACTGACATCAGAGTTCTAGAGCTGAACTGATTCAGACACAGTAGAACGAGAGCACTAAGAAACACACAGCTCTAGAACTACAGCAGAACTTAGAAGGCAGACGTGCTAGAATTCATGCAGAACCGGACCTGTAGGACAAAAGTGGAACCAATTTATAATTTCTAGAAATAGAGCTGAAACAAATCTGAAGGGCTGGAAGTTCAGCGTTCTAGAGAGTGTGTGTGTGTGTGTGTGTGTGTGTGTGTGTGTGTGTGTGTGTGTGTGTGTGTGTGTGTGTGTGATGTAAGAATCAACGTTAGAGTGTATGAGCCGGCTGATCTCTGATCTCCATTCAGAGACCCAGGTGTGTGTGTGTGTGTGTGTGTGTGTGTGTGTGTGTGTGTGTGTGTGTGTGTGTGTGTGTGAGAAGTCAGACCGTGGGAACAGGGTGATCACAAAGGCCGGAGCACAAAGCTGCCCCACAGCCGCCCTGTTCCCACTGCCTTGCTGCCTCATGGGGGCAAAAAGAGACGAACAGATCACATCACCTGCCCCACATACAGTTCCATCCCTTGGGGACATCCCACAATAAACTGGGACACACCCCTTGTTTACCTGTCTACCCCTCAGGTCAGTGAGACGCACACTGAGAGACAGACACGTGACGGGTTCTGCAGCAGAACTGTTCTCTTTTTAAATATTTTTATTAAAAATCACATTCCTCTTTCATTATTACAGCAGTGTTCTGATTGGCTGAGAGCAGTGCTGTGTTCTGATTGGCTATACAACCTCTCTCTCTCTCTTTCTCTCTCTCTCTATTTCTCTTTCTGTGTCTCTCTCTGGCTTCCATGGAAACTGTAATTAAACTTAAACACTAATCCTCTGTTGTCTCATAAATCTCCTGCCCTTCTGTTGTCCTGTGGTGCCCCTCAATCTCTCTCTCTCTCTCTCTCTCTCTCTCTCTCTCTCTCTCTCTCTCTCTCTCTCTCGCTCTCTCTCTCTCTCTCACACACACACACACACACACACACAGATGTAAATGTGAAAGTTACATGAAAGTAAAGGTTCTACAACTAGAGCAAGACAACTAGAAATTCTAGAGTTAAAGCAGAACTGAAATGAATGTCCTGAGAAAGGAAGAAACCTCTGGTGTACTGAGCAACAGACACTGAATGGGTCGGCCAAGGAAAACAACAACAGCTTATAACAATAAACAGTATGATTTACTCATGATCTGTGAAACATGGTGGAGGTAGTGTCATGGCTTGGGCTTGCATGGCTGCTTCTGGAACAGCCTCACTAATCTTTACTGATGATGGAACTCATGATGGTAGCAGCAGAATGAATTCAGAAGTTTACAGGAACATTCTGTCTGCCAGTTTACAGAGAAATGCATCTAAATGAGGAAGGAAATCAGGAGGAACTTCATCAGGCAGCAAGACAACGATCCAAAACACACTGCCAACTCAACAAAGGACTTCATCAGGGGGGAAAGTGGAAGGTTTTAGACTGGACAAGTCAGTCACCAGACTGAAGGGAAACACCCCCCCCCCTCCCCTCCTCTTGCTTCACAGAAGAAGAAACCAACAGTTTGGTGTCAGTGAGTCTCAGACTTGATGCAGTTATTGTAAGTGAGGGAGATGCAACCACATATTAGGTGTTATTTTCATTTACTTCAAGACTATCTGTTCCTATACTTTTGCTCACCTAAAAATTGGGAGGTCTGATACAAAAGGTATATATATATATATATATATATATATATATATATATATATATATATATATATATATATATATATATATATAATGTTGTTTAACACGTCTAGATGTAAACACCAGGAAATAAAAGCTGAAATCCTAAACTCTCATCTCATCTCCATCTTTCGATCTCAAACCCAAAAGTATTTGACAAACTAATGAATATATATATGTATGTATGTATGTGTGTGTGTGTGTGTGTGTGGCTCTTATTAAACACACACACACACACACACACACACACACAGTGAGTGAATAATGTGCTCTGATGAATTTCAGCAGTAACAATAACAGACAGTGATATGGTGGAGTGAACAATGGCGTCTGATGGAAGTTTCTTAGGTTTCTGGTGTTCTGCCTGAACATCATCCTTTCAGCACAAAGAACCTGTGAGAGACACAAAGCCAAAGGGAAAGAACCGAGCCGCCGGAGTGTCGCGTCTCACACTGCAAACACACTGTACCGCTCAACCTACTGCAGGGCCGACTCCGGAAGATCGTCATTTCTGATCATCATATCAGATTTCAGCCACATGGTTATAGTTCACTTTAATATGGGTTTAAATCTAAATAATAAAACCGAACTATTTTAATTAATTAAAAACAATTACTATAATTTCTAAAACTTAATGACAGTTTTTTAATGATTTTATAACTGCTCTTGCCCCACTGTTTAACTCTGCGTTAAACACTGCTTAAATTACAGTATGACATTTATTTGCCAAAGATTTGTTTATTAATTGTTGTATTAAATGTTAAAACATTTTTAAATGTTATTGTTGTATTAGATTTCAACTAAAGAGGGAATTTTCAGTAACATTTTTAATCTTATGGTTTGTCAAATAATTCAGTAAATCCGCCATGACTCTGTAATTAATTAAAGCTGAGAGGAACATGAACTCTCATTAGCATTCTGAAAGCTAACAGCACAGGTTTTACCTCAGAAGAGTACAAGCGCCATGAAAGGTACAATACCACCATCTAGAGGCTGTTCTGTGGAACTGCAGCCTCTTCTTCTTCTTCTTCTTCTTCTTCTTCTTCTTCTTCTTCTTCTTCTTCTTCTTCTTCTTCTTCTTCTTCTTTAGTTCAATGACGGTGGCGAACCACAGATCGGTGCATCACCGCCACCTACTGGTTTGATGTGTGTGTGTTTATTCTGTCAAAATACTTGTAGAGCATTCTGACCGCTGACATTATAACATCCTCAGAGTACTGACTGTTTCACCTCAGTGTCGTGTAAAAGCGCTGTGACAGGTACAAGCGTCTGTCCTGTGGAACTGAGTAAAGGATGCAGCGTTGTTTATGAATCAAATATTTATTTAATCAAATTTGAGGCTTAATCTGGATTAAATCACATCAGACCCCGACATAATGTATGGTATATTTTTAAAGCACATGGTACATATTAAAGAAATCATTGAATAAATCAGTGTGTTAAGATCAAGCAATCAAAAGTATAATAAAATCATGTATAATTAATGTATAAGATATGAGAGAGTATTCATGTATATTAATCAAACCAGGAGACGCTGATGTAACTCCAGCTTGTGGGAAGTCACTGAACTCCATTTCTCACTCGCAGTTTGTGTCTTTTTTCCTAGCTCGCTAATTTGTTATCTGTAGCGTGTATCCACTGTTACTGCCAAAGCTATGAGTGAGCCATTGTTCAAACTGAAGAAGTTAGATACAGAATGTCGTACACAAAGGCCCGTGTGCCCAAATGTGGAAGTTCTGATGGAAGGCCAGCTGTGTTAGAGGAGATGCACCAATGTTCAAGGATATGTGTGTGTGTGTGTGTGTGTGTGTGTGTGTGTGTGTGTGTGTGTGTGTGTTAGTATGGTACATTTTCAAAGAGCAAATGGTACATTCAAGAAATATCTATTCATGTGTGACCAGTATATGAGATCATGAGAGAGAATGTGTTAATCAAAGAAGCTAAAATCAAAGTAGGTCTATCTGGTGAGATATTTGAGCCTCTTTCTTCAGTTATAAAAATATCTTTTTTTCTTGGCTTTGTTCTGTTATTTCCCAGAAAAAATCACCTCTGCACCTGCATAAAGACCCTGAGTTTGTACTCTGTCTTTTTAAGTCTTTATCTTTAAAGACAGTTTGATGTTAGTGATTTCTTAAGATGTATTGTTAAAATCCATGACGTAAGTCGGTAAATTAAAAACTTCTTAAAAAATAAGCTGACCAAACTTACACCCCTTTTATAGAGAAGATATGAAGGAAGAAACATAATTGTGGCGAGTCGTCAGAAACGTGATCAGAAGAAAACATGGGAAACCCAGCCTGAGATCATTGTTTTAGTATTGTATAAAAGCGTGGACACTGATTATACTCATCAGATGATCTGCAGACATCTCTGCTTTTTGATTGATTCTTTAAAACGTCTTTGTTTGAAATCCAGAACCCTGGACTCTGAGAGGTTTTTATTGTGGTGAAGGTGATTTTCCATGACAAACTCTACTGAAAGTGTCCTGATTGGTCTATACAGTGCGCCGCTGTGTGAAGAATCTCCCAAACCACGACTCTGATTTTGGATTTGCTGTTTTGAGAGACACAAACTTGCACTTTGGACGGTTTATCTCCACACACTTCAATGTACTGTTTAAAGTACACACTTCCCAGTGCTGCCTAAAACGTCGAGCCTTAGAAAATGTCAGTTCATATCAGTCCGAGATTAGTATTGTTTTTCCAAAATGGCTGCCACACTCCAGAACACTCGGTGCTCGTGCCTGCATCACAGAAACAGGTCTAAATCCTCAGCACTTGATAATATATGATATAATATACTATAACATATATAATATAATTCAATTACAGAATAAAAATATATAGAATGGCGTATAAAATACATAATCTAAACTCTAGCCGCTGTAACTCTGTGGCGGTTATACTACATGTCCCATGATGCCTGCGGAAACCGGAAGTGGCGCTGTGACGTCACGGCGGCGAAGGTTTCTCAGTACAGAGAGATGATTGAGTTTTGCGGTAGTGCCACGCGCTGAGAGTCAGTGTACCTGCCTGAACTCCGCTCCGGGACCAGAACTCACATTAAAGGTAAATAAACTGCATTAACGCGGTGTTTAAGTGGTAATAAAGACGTTATAAAGCCTCACTGCAGGGAATAAGCGGTAATGAAGGCGTTATAAAGCCTCACTGCAGGGAATAAGCGGTAATGAATAAGCGGTAATGAAGAAACCGTCACTTTACTGTGGGATGAACTGAGCTGCGGTTCTGTAACACCGTCACCTGATATCCTCTCTCAAACATTATCTTACTTATTTATTACTTATTATTTATTTGGACCGGAAGTGACGTTCCGCTCTGACTTCTCTCTCTAGCCTTTTTAAAGTTAAAGTGCGCGAGACGTTCATTGAGTAATTAATAATGAATAAATGAATAATAAAGTGCTGTTTATGTCGTGTGGAACTTTAGGGTTTATTAATAGACGGGTTTTTGTTTTTATGTTTGTTTTCCTGTTTCCTTTAGAGTTTAGTGAAGATACTGACATTTATTCCACAGTGTTTATTCTTCAGTTATATTTAATATCAGTGATTCTTCTTCTTCATGATGCAGTGTAGTTTATTCCGTTTATTTTATTATACTGATTAAATAGATGGTGTGTGTGTGTGTGTGTGTGTGTGTGTGTGTGTGTGTGTGTGTGTGTGTGTGTGTGTTTCTTTGCTTCTCTGATGTCTCAGTTGTGATTTGAGTTGATTAATTAATTGATTGATGCACGCCCCTCTCCAGTGGGTGTGGTCTTTGATTGGCTGATAAGTGTGTTGTGTTTACAAATCAGCTTTTGTGTATTATATATTGTGTATAATATGTAGATTATACTGTATGGACTAATTAATTAAATAATTAATAGATTGACTTACAGTATTGTGTCTCACCCCCCAGAAGGCGTGGTTTAGGTGTTGACTGACAGGCAGGGCGGAGCAGGGTGGGGGCGTGGCAGGATGAGCGGGGTGGCGCTGGCCGTGGACGTGTTGGTGGCGTTGGTGTTGGCGCTGGTGCTGCTGCATCATTACGGTGACGTACGGAAACAGCAGCGTGTGGTTCTGCTGGCCACGCTCCTCGCCTGGTTCCTCTGTTTCCTCATCGCCTTCACCATCCCGCTCGACGTCAGCACGGTGAATACATCACCATCATCATCACCATCACCACCACCACCATCACCATCACCACCACCACCACCATCACCACCACCACCATCACCACCATCACCATCACCACCACCACCACCATCATCATCACCACCATCATCATCATCACCACCACCACCATCACCACCATCATCACCACCATCACCACCACCACCACCATCATCATCACCACCACCACCATCATCATCATCACCATCATCATCACCACCATCACCACCACCACCACCATCATCACCACCACCATCATCACCATCATCATCATCACCACCACCACCACCACCATCACCACCACCACCACCATCACTACCATCACCACCACCACCACCATCATCACCACCATCACCATCACCACCACCACCACCATCACCATCACCACCACCACCACCATCACCACCATCACCACCATCATCACCACCATCACCACCACCACCACCATCATCATCACCACCACCACCATCATCATCATCACCATCATCATCACCACCATCACCACCACCACCACCATCATCATCACCACCACCATCATCATCATCATCATCACCATCATCATCATCACCACCACCACCACCACCATCACCACCACCACCACCATCACTACCATCACCACCACCACCACCATCATCACCACCACCACCATCATCATCATCACCACCATCACCATCATCATAATAACAATAATGAATCAAAACAGACAGACAACACAATGAACACAGTAATATTAACAACCTTTAACAGTACAGGAGATGGTTTAACTTTGCAGTGTGTGTGTGTGTGTGTGTGTGTGTGTGTGTGTGTGTGTGTGTGTGTGTGTAGACCATCTATAATCAGTGTGTTACTGATAACAACCATGTGGTAGCTACAACACCAAGTCAGTCCAACCAGACGTCCAACACCTCAGTGTTTCCCACTCCCAGGTGAACACACACTCTGTCTCATTGTGTGCGTGTGTGTTACTGTTATGGTGTGTGTGTCTTACTTTGTGCGTGTGTGTTACTGTTATGGTGTGTGTGTGTTACTTTGTGTGTGTGTTACTGTTATGGTGTGTGTGTGTTACTTTGTGTGTGTGTGTGTTACTGTTATGGTGTGTGTGTGTTACTTTGTGTGTGTGTGTTACTGTTATGGTGTGTGTGTGTTACTTTGTGTGTGTGTGTTACTGTTATGGTGTGTGTGTGTTACTTTGTGTGTGTGTGTGTTAGTGTTATGGTGTGTGTGTGTTACTTTGTGTGTGTGTGTTACTGTTATGGTGTGTGTGTGTTACTTTGTGTGCGTGTGTTACTGTTATGGTGTGTGTGTGTTACTTTGTGTGTATGTGTTACTGTTATGGTGTGTGTGTGTTACTTTGTGTGAGTGTGTTACTGTTATGGTGTGTGTGTGTTACTTTGTGTGTGTGTTACTGTTATGGTGTGTGTGTGTTACTTTGTGTGTGTGTGTGTTACTGTTATGGTGTGTGTGTGTTACTTTGTGTGCGTGTGTTACTGTTATGGTGTGTGTGTGTGTTACTTTGTGTGCGTGTGTTACTGTTATGGTGTGTGTGTGTTACTTTGTGTGCGTGTGTTACTGTTATGGTGTGTGTGTGTTACTTTGTGTGTGTGTGTGTGTTACTCTCTGTAAGTGTGCTGTCTCACCCTAGACACTGTGGTTCTGTTCTAAACTGCATTATTATTATTTCACTGCCTACTACCATCATGTCTGTAGAACAATTTACTCTCAAGTCAAACACTTGGAAATGAGAGTGTGTGTGTGTGTGTGTGTGTCTGTGTGTGTGTGTGTGTGTGTGTGTGTGTAGGTTACCTAAGGTATGTCACAAACCATGGAGTTATATTCCAGATGGGATCCTGCCAGTGTTCTGGAGAGTGGTGTACTGGACTTCTCAGTTCCTCACATGGTGAGACACACACACACACACACACACACACACACACACACACACACACACACTGCAGTTTACTCCAGTTTATATATATATATGAAAGTGAATATGATGAATATGAGGGTAGATCAGAATTCCAGCTTTTATTTCCTGATGTTTATATCTAGACGTGTTAAATAGTTTGGAACACGGCACCTTTTATTTGAACCCATCCATATTTCATCAAATATATTGGAACACATGACTGACAGGTGTTCTTGTTGCCCAGGTGTATCCTGTTAGACTCATTCTTTAAACAATCCATATTTCTGAATGTTTACTCTTGGTTTGTGTTTGCGTGTGTTTGCGTGTGCTTGCGTGTGTGTGTGTGTGTGTGTGTGTGTGTGTGTGTGTGTGTGTGTGTGTGTTTTCAGGCTCCTGATCCCGTTCATGCAGTCGTACGCTCGTTCTGGAGGATTTTCCATCTCTGGGAAGATAAAAACAGCTCTGATTGAGAATGCCATTTACTACGGCACTTATCTTTTCATCTTCTGCTCTCTGCTCATTTACGTGGCCATCAGTCCACAGTGGCACCTCTCATGGTCAGTATCAACCAATCAGAGCCCAGCAATCACATCCCACCAAGTTACTGAATCCCTGTGTTTGGTTGGTTCCTCTCAGGTATGATCTGAGGACCATTGGCATCACAGCAGCAAACACCTGGGGCTTATTCCTATTGGTGTTGTTGCTAGGATACGGCCTGGTGGAAATCCCACGCTCCTGTTGGCTGGCGTCGTGCCACGGACACCTGCTGTCCAAAACCTACTTCAAAGCAGCGAAGCTGATGACGGAGAAAACCGACGCAGAGGAGAACCTGGAGGACGTGATGGAGGTGTGGGAGGGGAGTGGGACTGAGGGATGGATGGATGGATGGATGGATGGAGGAAGGAAGGAATGTGAAAGAGGATGGATGGAAAGTGTGTGTAGAGGGTGGTATGGTCTGTGGAGGGAGAGATGGAGGGAGAGATGGAGGGAGAGATGGAAGGAGAGATGGAGGGAGAGATGGAGGGAGAGATGGAGGGAGAGATGGAGGGAAGGAGGAGTAGATGTTAAAAGTTTTTGGTCTTACAGGACGTCAGAGCTGTTAATGAGTCGATCAAGTACAACCATCCACTGAGGAAGTGTATCGACACCATTCTGAAGAAGGTCAGTTCTCTCTCCCCCTCTCTCTGTCTCTCACACACACACACACACACACACGCACACACGCACACACACACACACACACACACACACCCCGACTCAGCTATCCTCACCAAACACACACACACACACACACACACACACACACACACACACCCCGACTCAGCTATCCTCACCACACACACACACACACACACACACACACACACACACACACACACACACACCCCGACTCAGCTATCCTCACCAAACACACACACACACACACCCCGACTCAGCTATCCTCACCAAACACACACACACACACACACACACACACACACACACACACACACACACACACACACACACACACCCCGACTCAGTTATCCTCACCAAACACACACACACACACACACACACACACACACACACACACACACACCCCCCGACTCAGTTATCCTCACCAAACACACACACACACACACACACACACACACACACACACACACACACCCCGACTCAGTTATCCTCACCAAACACACACGCACACACACACACACACACACACACACCCCCCGACTCAGTTATCCTCACCAAACTCACAAACACACACACACACACACATCCTGTGTCCCTCTCAGTGTCCTGTAGAGTATCAGGAGAAAATGGGGAGGAACATGGACGATTACGAGGACTTTGATGATAAGAGAAATCCATATCCAAGCAAGAAGAGCCTGGTCAAACTCCATAAACAGGTAACTCTCTCTCTCTCTCTCTCTCTCTCTCTCTCTCACACACGCACACACACACACACACACACACACACACACACACACACACACATACACATACACACACACACACAGGAGAATGCTCCATTCTGTCAGGTCAGCAGAGGAATCAGGTTCATTACAGAACCTCAGGACATCAGTCACGTCTTAAACTGCTTCACTGGACCAAATAAAATTATTGGACCAGAATAAGAAACCAAAACAATAACTAGAATCACAAACAGAACCAGAACTGGAACAACAGCAATGATCAGAGACTGGAACAAGAGTCTGAATTATAATCTGAACTGGATTTACAATCGGACAGTACCTAAATCAGATCCAGAACCTAACACAAAACCAGGACCAGTGCAAGAACCAGAACCAAAATCACAACCAACCAGAAGAACCAGGATCAAAGCTAAAATCAATAACCAGGACCAGGACCAGTACTGGACCAAAAGAAAACCACAACACAATCCCGAATAAAAAATAGAACCAAAAGCAGAAACTGAATCAGAATCAGAACTGAAAACAGAATGAAGAACCAAAGGGGAAAACAAGAGAACCACAAAAAACAACAACAACAACAAAAAGATACCGAACTAAAAACTCTTTTAACTGACTCAGAACCACAAAAGAACCAAAACTGATTCAGAACTACTGAAAAATGAGAACAAACCTGCAACAAGAAACACTTAAAACTACAAAAGGAACCAAAACTGGAACAAAAACAAGACTAGAACCAGAACTGACTCAGTGCAGGTCCAAATAAATAAACATTCAATCAGCACACACACACACACACACACACACACACACACACACACACACACCAGTGTTATCAGTGTATAATTTTAATCTGTGTGTGTGTGTGTGTGTGTGTGTGTGTGTGTGTGTGTATCAGGTGATCTATGTGGTGCAGAGACATAATCGCACTCAGGTACAGTGGCAGATCTTATTAGACGAAGCGTTTCGGCTGGAAGATGTGGCTAAAAACGAGGTTAGCTCCGCCCGCCAGTTCGTCCACAGCCAGCCCTTCAACCAATCGGACGGCTGCTTCAGGAAGTACATCTACACACCTGCTGCAGGTACGAGCCACACCACTGTGTATGTCAGCCAATCAGATAGATGCAGGTCTGGGGAAACAGGAGGAGTTCTCTCTCAGCTTAATAACAGATTTGTCTCGTCACCATTGGTCCCCTCCAGCTGTGACTCCGCCCACTGATCATCATCATCATCATCATCATCATCATCATCAGTCTGAATTCACTCACATTCTTTGTTCTCCAGCTTCCTTTTCCACAGGTT
>CM042565.1:195000-202500 GCA_023630585.1 Cranoglanis bouderius
GCAGCTCTCAGGGGGGGATTATTTTAGGGTGCAGCTCTCAGGGGGGGGGGATTATTTTAGGGGTGCAGCTCTCAGGGGGGGGGGATTATTTTAGGGTGCGGCTCTCAGGGGGGGATTATTTTAGGGTGCAGCTCTCAGAGGGGGGGGATTATTTTAGGGTGCAGCTCTCAGGGGGGGGGATTATTTTAGGGTGCGGCTCTCAGGGGGGGGATTATTTTAGGGTGCAGCTCTCAGGGGGGGGGATTATTTTAGGGTGCAGCTCTCAGGGGGGGGATTATTTTAGGGTGCAGCTCTCAGAGGGGGGGATTATTTTAGGGTGCAGCTCTCAGTCCTGAGGACATAAAGTGTGAGGTTAGGAATTAATATGTTAGGAATTATAATGTAAAATATGCAGAAATCTGAATTATAATGTTTATTATGTAGAAATCGTTCAGTATTGGACTGCTTTAGCTGCGTGTTACTGAGTTTGTGAAATTCAGACTAAAAATGTGAATAATTAGAGACATTCAATAGAAATGGATTATATGTGTATTTTATTATATTTGCACATCCAAATCTGTGAAATATTTCGGGTTTCAGGTTTTAGATCGCTCCTTTTTAAACCATGAAATTCTATTTAATTTCAAAATACAATTTTAGACAGTACTATGATCCAAATTACAAATACTGATCTGGTTCAGAACATTTAATGCCAAGTTTCTTAACTGATTTCATGATTTCTGACTCCACAGCCACGTCTCCGATCTGAGACACTTGTGTGATCAGATGCAGATCTGAATCCGTGGCTGTGTGACTGTAATCACGCTGTGCAGATCAGAACTTGTGTGGTTTCTATTCGTCACATTTCCTGCACTTGCCCACGACACTGTGGAAACCTCCTCCACGTCTCTCTGTACACAAACTCAGATAACAGCTGGAGAAACAGGAAAAGCTCTGCTCTGGTTTCTGGCTTCATGAGCAGCTGATGAAAGGTCATAAAACATTGAGCAGTAAAGCTTGTGAGGTGAACTCATCGCCTGTCCTCATGTGACCTAAATGGTGTCAGATTACAGGTCATTTATTATAGAAGTGTTTTTTACTATGAGAACGCCAAAATGTTAAAGCTAACTAGTGAAACACAAATGAAATAACGCACTAATCAGTGTGAAAATGGTTGTTTACATGTATGAGGTAATTTTATGACCTGATGAGATGTTTTTCTTCCTTTTTGTTAGTAAATGAGTAAATTGGAAGTAATGAACTAATGTTGTGAGCGGGGAGATGAAGAAATGTCGGATCTTACGACAGGATTGACCTTAAGATCGGAATCGTTTACAGCATCATACCTACTGTAATTTACACAGAATAGTTAAAGTCTCGGTTCAGATGTCGCTTTGTTGTTGTTGTTGAAATGTCGTGCACATGCATAAAAAATAAAAGGTCAACTGTCACTTCGCTGCAAAGTTTAATCTAATCTTTGGCATGTTTTCCAGTCCAAAAATGAATAACGGTTGTAAAGAGGAGGGAGAGAAGAGTGGATTGGACACGGACACCACCAAGATAGTGAGTTACACCCAAGTTATTAATGAGTGAAAATAAATTATTGACTAGAATATTATATCTATAATAAACACATTTCACAGATTCTCAGATTGTTGTTTCACATGTTGACAGAAAACAGAAAGTCATGGACACACCTTAAGATTCCGTTACAAATTCAGGAAATACACAGTGTTCTGTAATGCACCTATGACCGTCCAAGAGAGACTTCACACTGACTTCTCGTTTAAAGCCATCTGTAAGATAAAACCAGAAGGGAGGAAAGAAGGAATTGGTCATCAAGAGAGAGCAAATCCCCAGAGGTGCTGTGACACCAAACTTCCCCTGCTGTCTCCTCAACCACGACGAGCTTCTGGAGATCAGTTTTCATCGACTCAGGTGGAAACAGCAGCAGAGTGAAGACGCCAAAACTCGCTGTTCTCTCACCTGAAAATTTGGTCAGTTTCTACATCAAGACAAGAGGTGATGAAAAAAATATCCGTGAAGCTGATGGAAAACAATCACTTGCAAAACAACGTGGATTACGTGGTGTGTGTACGCAGTGAAAGGAGAAACAGTGAAAGTGGCACTGAAGCGTTGATGGGGCGATTTAACCGTGTGATTTTCAGGAAAGGAGCTCTCTATGAGGAGGAAACCGAGAGCACAATGAATCTGTCTAATCTCGTTGATCATCTGGATGGAAAGCAGTTTCAGGTCATAGTCTCTCATCATCAGACAGGCAGCCAGGAGTCGAGTCAGGAGATGAGTCAGGAGTTTGGAACAGGGAAGGATGAAAAAAGTGAAGTTCCTGGAACCTCCTCAGGAAAAAAAAAACCCCAATGAAGACTCCACCAATGCTCAAGAGAAGAAAACAGAGACACCACTGAAAGAGAAGAAGTCTAGAAAATACCCAGACACAAAAGAGATCCCAAACACACAGGAGATACTGAACCTTCTGCGAGCTCAGCATGGAGATTTGTTGAAGACGCTGAAAGAACGAGAGAAGCTGAAGACTAATTGTTGATGTGAAGAGGTTCTTCAGAGAGGAGTACGATAAAAGTGCTCAGAGCTTTTCGGAGGGTGAAGGAGAGTGAAGCAGTTGATGGAGTTGTCCGACTCCGTCTGCCAGATCCGCACTGATGGTTCTCCACGTGGAACCGGATTTCTGCTCTTTGACAGATTTGTCCTCACCAACGCACATGTTGTTGGAGACTTAGTTCCGTTTACAGCAAAACTGAAACACAATCTAACAGCTGGCGTTCGATTTTGAAGATTTGGACTCTTCAAAAGGAAAAGTGATACCAGTGAAGGAGAACGGTGTTGCTTTATTCAGTGGGAAAGATGACATGGGGAACTATCTGGATTTTGCTTTGCTGGAACTGAGCAGTGATGAAAAACCTAATGTTCCTGAAGTGCTGATGAAAGATAGCGCTACACTCCACCAGGGGTGGTGTCTGCATAATTGGGACACCCAGAGGGCGGAGTCAAACGAATGGACCCCTGTTTTATTATCGCAAAAGACGAAATTCCACAAGCAGCAGAGAGATACTTTGTAGAGAACCAAAACCTTCATGTATTTCAAGTCATAACAGAGCAGTGCTTGGCTGAGGACAAGGAAAAACGTAAATCTCAGATCATTTACCATTCCTGTTTCTTCCATGGATTATCTGGCTCACCGTTGTTTGACGAGCTCTGCAACCTGATTGGTGTTCACACCGGTGGATATGTTTATGAAGGAGAAAGAAAGAAAACGAGGAGTGTGATGGAGTACGGCCTGCCAATGCTCCCCATTCTGGTGCAAATCCTCATACAGTGCAGCAAGAATGGAAGATCTGAAGTAGTTCAGTGCATTAAGGGCCTAAAGAACATGAAATACGTTGTTGAAGAGGCAAATAAACAGCTACCTCAGCCCATGGATACTTCATGATAATGACATCATCAGTATCACCAATGACATCATTAATCACACCAATGACATCATTAATCTCACCAATGACATCATTAATCACACCAATGACATCATTAATCTCACCAATGACATCATTAATCACACCAATGACATCATTAATCACACCAATGACATCATTAATCTCACCAATGACATCATTAATCACACCAATGACATCAGGTTACAGAGTTTCCTTCTTCACCACCTGAAGGAAATGTTCCTGAATCACTGTATAATACTGAAAAGAGATGTTCAGTACTGAGAGTTCTGAAATATCAAATGTGGGATTTGGGCTTCAAAAGGATGGAATCAGGAGGGAAAAAATCAGATCAATAAATGAGTGATTCAGTTACAGCAAGTGTTCCTCATCGTCCAGAAATCACTGATTACACTCATCTACTTATCACCAGCTTGGACTCCATCATCTTAATCCTGCTTCACTCTTCATTTTATATTTAACTGCTTTTATCTGAAATCAGTGCAAAAGTGGTGATGATGACACTGATTTATTTAATCTACTATCTAATCAATTTACTGTCTAATCAATTTACTCTCTAATCAATTTACTCTCTAATCAATTTACTGTCTAATCAATCTCACCATATTAATAATGTTACATGAAATACCTTTATAACAGGTCTTCCACTGAAAATTCCACTGATGAATTCTGTTATACACACAGCTGTTTCTGTCCTTTTTCCTGTAAACCTCCTGTTCTGTTCTACTTTGGGTTATTGGTGTTGGTCTGTAGATTAGATAATAATAATAATAATAAGTTAAAATGAGCATTAGTTTATGGTATGGTCAGGGTTTGAGCTCCTGCTCGACGCCGTCAGTCTCCTCACAGAACTGTTTTACTGTTTCCTTCATCAGCTTTGTGTCTCACACTTCTGGTCGTATTCATCCATCTTTCTGCTCTATAAAACATTATCTCCTGCTAATTTGAGCTGAAGTGTAACAATGAATTATTCATGAACGAAACAAACACTTTCTCTTTTCAAAACACAGCTGATGTCATGAAGTCAGACTCAGTTTTCATTATGTGGCTTTTATTAATAATTCATGTGCTGTGTTATTAAAGCGTCAGTGTGGATCAGAACCGAGAGTAACGCCGTAATTTAAATCAGTTTGTTGTGTAAACAGTTAAACAGGATTTTTTCGACCCAGCAGCACTGATAAACATGACACTGTTTAATTAAAGTCCACGAAACACTGTATATTTTTACTAAAGGCCGTGTGCCGAGTCGTTAATTTAATGAAACGGTGGTTAAACATCAGAGGCGACTCTGACTGAGTGCTTACTGAAGATCATTAAACGTTAAATCTCTCCATCACGCTGCTGTTTGTGTCTCTTTTCTCTCTACACAGGAAATAAACAGCCCTCAGATACTGTGATCTTTTCTCTCTGATAACTTTTAAAGGTTTGTGTGACTGTAGCTGTAGAAACAGATTCATTCATATTCTCTTTTGCTGGTGGGGTGAGAGGCTCAGAATGTAATATTTTATGATATAAATGATTTTTAACGCTTATCTCTATATTCATTATCCTTCTTAATGCTTCATTATTATATCAGTGTATACACAATATGAAAATAAACTGAAAATTGTTATTAGTTGGGTGTTTCTTTTGATGTTCTCTGATTATTTGAGGAAGTTGAAGGTAGATCTTCGTGTCATGTCCATGCTGTTAGCACGTTCCTGTGTCATGTAACTTCATGCTAAGTGCTATGTTCATGGCATCAGCTTACAGGATCTCCAGTAGTTTACAAAGCAGTTTATTTTAGTTGTAGACGTTCCAGAGTGTTTGTGTTTATTTATCTCCTGAGTTTAACATTAGCAGTGCTGCAGCTTCTTCTTTAGTCATCTCTGTACATTTCCTATCATCAGTTCTCTGTATGGATAAAGTGTTTAAACACCACCACCACTGCTGTAGCTGAGAAACCAGTCACCTGTAAATATAATGATTATAAACTGAGCTGTTACGGTCAGCACTTTCCTGAAAAATGCATATTAACCTCACACGTGTTCCGGCCGTCTCATGAATCACTGGAACGTGTTAGACGTGTGTTTTTTACAGGAAGCGTACGTTTGTTTAAAAAGAATTGTTCACAGTTTGGGTTTTTTTTTTTTTTTTTTTACAGCCGTTTCTCAGTAACATGGGAACTCAGAGGCAGGATCCATGTACATGGTGTTATTAACAGACATCATGAAATCATAAACCAATCCAAACATAAAGCACACAGGAAGAGTCTAATCACAGCAAGATGATCAGAAATATCAAAACACTCAGAACTTACACAAACACTCGTTACAGCAAGGCTTCTCAAACTGAACATTTGGTCTGCTGGAGTACTTAAAACCAGGAAGTGAACAGGAAGTAGTTGTTAGAGGTCAGAGTAAGACCCTGCTGGTGGGGGAGAGGAAGTGTCCTGAGCTCTCCTTACACTCTGCACTTCAGCTAAACCTCTTTTATCCACATGGTGTACAGTGAGAGTGTTTACGCTGAGAAACACTCAGGAAATACGATACAAAACATGACAGATATGATGCACCTTCTCCCCAAAACACGCCCAAATCACACTCATTTCAGGCTTTTCACTCGGAAGTGTCGACTTTCTCAGATTTCCCTCAGCTCATCCCGAGGTGAAGGTGTAGAGCGGTGATTAGTTTCCTTCTCCCTCTTACACTGTACTTACTGTTTGCCTCTGAACACAGACGGTGGGATCCCAATAACAATAAACTGTCAGTGTTTAGAAATGTTTTTTGTGTTATTTTATCTTGCACTAAACTTCTCTCTGATCCTCCAGAGCTCTCAGCAACGTACACAAAAGCATGTGTTTAAATTCTGTACATTTCACTGACTGGAACTGATCAGAAATGTAAACCTCATATCTCAGCTTTAGAGTGAGATATTCAGACCAAACCTGCTCTCCTGTCTACGTCTCCACCTCAGGAACCTCAGTGTGAATACGAAGACCTGAGAAGATTTTCACCTTTATAAAACTGTACGAGGTCAGCCTTTGTGTATTTTTTATGAAAAACTCAAGTTTCCACACAGGAGTGCAGTTTCTATCACACTCCAAACCTGAGATCTGAGGACAGAATCGTTTTGACATTGTGATTGATGTTGTTTGAAGGAGATTTTGACAATAACAGGCTTTCTGTAGAGATCACACAGTGGAACAAACACAGGCTGCATGAAGACGTCTAAACCCTCAGTAGATAAATGTGGTGTTCTCACACACACATCTGATCTGGAGAGTTACACACATTGTGAAACGGACATAATCCTAATTCATTTAGTGTTTAATCAGATAGCGGCTCTCAAAATGTCTGCCAAGCTCCTGCATCTTCACATCATCATCATCATCATCTTCATCAGAACAGAGAAGAGCGAATGAATCTGAGATCATCTCCTCAGCGATGGTATTAGTGTGGAGCGACGAGGAGATGATGAGGTTCGTGTTTAAACACCACAAGTGACTTTTAGCTCTCGTGAATTCTGCTTAAAATCACAGTGAAGACTCGTTTTCAGTCATAACTCCAGGTTCACATCATCACAGCTGAGGTAACCGAGATGACAACAGAGTTATTAATGAATATTAAAAGTTTATAATGTACACCTAATGTTTTAACGAGGTATAAATATGGTTAATTAAAGACAGGATGACTGCTGTATGGGCAGGACGTCTGTACAGCCGCTACAAAGATCAACAGTCTTCATCGTTATGTTCCTAATCTCATATTTATTATATTTAAAGTTCTACACAAATGTAATCAGTAATTAGTGTTTGCCTTTAGACTCTCAGAGTGTTGGTGTTTTTCAGTGATATAGTTCTTCAGCATCAAGCTGCGATCTTCATCTTCACTGTTCCTGCTCCTGTCTGACTGCTGCACAGCACCTCCACCAGCCACGGGGCAGCGAGAGGAGACTTCTCAGGGTCAGAAGATAGAGAGGAGGTCCACAGATGAAGCTGGTGAAGAGATGAAAGTGGTGGTGGTGGTAGAGGGGAAACAAACTGAAGGTACATTAG
>CM042565.1:212500-220000 GCA_023630585.1 Cranoglanis bouderius
AGGGGGGGGATTATTTTAGGGTGCAGCTCTCAGGGGGGGGATTATTTTAGGGTGCAGCTCTCAGGGGGGGGGATTATTTTAGGGTGCAGCTCTCGGGGGGGGATTATTTTAGGGTGCAGCTCTCAGGGGGGGGATTATTTTAGGGTGCAGCTCTCAGGGGGGGATTATTTTAGGGTGCAGCTCTCAGGGGGGGGGATTATTTTAGGGTGCAGCTCTCAGGGGGGGGGATTATTTTAGGGTGCGGCTCTCAGGGGGGGATTATTTTAGGGTGCAGCTCTCAGGGGGGGGGATTATTTTAGGGTGCAGCTCTCAGGGGGGGGATTATTTTAGGGTGCAGCTCTCAGAGGGGGGGATTATTTTAGGGTGCAGCTCTCAGTCCTGAGGACATAAAGTGTGAGGTTAGAATTAATATGTTAGGAATTATAATGTAAAATATGCAGAAATCTGAATTATAATGTTTATTATGTAGAAATCGTTCAGTATTGGACTGCTTTAGCTGCGTGTTACTGAGTTTGTGAAATTCAGACTAAAAATGTGAATAATTAGAGACATTCAATAGAAATGGATTATATGTGTATTTTATTATATTTGCACATCCAAATCTGTGAAATATTTCGGGTTTCAGGTTTTAGATCGCTCCTTTTTAAACCATGAAATTCTATTTAATTTCAAAATACAATTTTAGACAGTACTATGATCCAAATTACAAATACTGATCTGGTTCAGAACATTTAATGCCAAGTTTCTTAACTGATTTCATGATTTCTGACTCCACAGCCACGTCTCCGATCTGAGACACTTGTGTGATCAGATGCAGATCTGAATCCGTGGCTGTGTGACTGTAATCACGCTGTGCAGATCAGAACTTGTGTGGTTTCTATTCGTCACATTTCCTGCACTTGCCCACGACACTGTGAAACTCCTCCACGTCTCTCTGTACACAAACTCAGATAACAGCTGGAGAAACAGGAAAAGCTCTGCTCTGGTTTCTGGCTTCATGAGCAGCTGATGAAAGGTCATAAAACATTGAGCAGTAAAGCTTGTGAGGTGAACTCATCGCCTGTCCTCATGTGACCTAAATGGTGTCAGATTACAGGTCATTTATTATAGAAGTGTTTTTTACTATGAGAACGCCAAAATGTTAAAGCTAACTAGTGAAACACAAATGAAATAACGCACTAATCAGTGTGAAAATGGTTGTTTACATGTATGAGGTAATTTATGACCTGATGAGATGTTTTTCTTCCTTTTGTTTGTAAATCAGTAAATTGGAACTAATGAACTAATGTTGTGAGCGGGGAGATGAAGAAATGTCGGATCTTACGACAGGATTGACCTTAAGATCGGAATCGTTTACAGCATCATACCTACTGTAATTTACACAGAATAGTTAAAGTCTCGGTTCAGATGTCGCTTTGTTGTTGTTGTTGAAATGTCGTGCACATGCATAAAAAATAAAAGGTCAACTGTCACTTCGCTGCAAAGTTTAATCTAATCTTTGGCATGTTTTCCAGTCAAAAATGAATAACAGTTGTAAAGAGGAGGGAGAGAAGAGTGGATTGGACACGGACACCACCAAGATAGTGAGTTACACCAAGTTATTAATGAGTGAAAATAAATTATTGACTAGAATATTATATCTATAATAAACACATTTCACAGATTCTCAGATTGTTGTTTCACATGTTGACAGAAAACAGAAAGTCATGGACACACCTTAAGATTCCGTTACAAATTCAGGAAATACACAGTGTTCTGTAATGCACCTATGACCGTCCAAGAGAGACTTCACACTGACTTCTCGTTTAAAGCCATCTGTAAGATAAACCAGAAGGGAGGAAAGAAGGAATTGGTCATCAAGAGAGAGCAAATCCCCAGAGGTGCTGTGACACCAAACTTCCCCTGCTGTCTCCTCAACCACGACGAGCTTCTGGAGATCAGTTTCATCGACTCAGGTGGAAACAGCAGCAGAGTGAAGACGCCAAAACTCGCTGTTCTCTCACCTGAAAATTTGGTCAGTTTCTACATCAAGACAAGAGGTGATGAAAAAAATATCCGTAAGCTGATGGAAAACAATCACTTGCAAAACAACGTGGATTACGTGTGTGTGTACGCAGTGAAAGGGGAAACAGTGAAAGTGGCACTGAAGCGTGATGGGCGATTTAACCGTGTGATTTTCAGGAAAGGAGCTCTCTATGAGGAGGAAACCGAGAGCACAATGAATCTGTCTAATCTCGTTGATCATCTGGATGGAAAGCAGTTTCAGGTCATAGTCTCTCATCATCAGACAGGCAGCCAGGAGTCGAGTCAGGAGATGAGTCAGGAGTTTGGAACAGTGAAGGATGAAAAAAGTGAAGTTCCTGAACCTCCTCAGGAAAAAAACCCCAATGAAGACTCCACCAATGCTCAAGAGAAGAAAACAGAGACACCACTGAAAGAGAAGAAGTCTAGAAAATACCCAGACACAAAAGAGATCCCAAACACACAGGAGATACTGAACCTTCTGCGAGCTCAGCATGGAGATTTGTTGAAGACGCTGAAAGAACGAGAGAAGCTGAAGACTAATGTTGATGTGAAGAGGTTCTTCAGAGAGGAGTACGATAAAAGTGCTCAGAGCTTTTCGGAGGTGAAGAGAGTGAAGCAGTTGATGGAGTTGTCCGACTCCGTCTGCCAGATCCGCACTGATGGTTCTCCACGTGGAACCGGATTTCTGCTCTTTGACAGATTTGTCCTCACCAACGCACATGTTGTTGGAGACTTAGTTCCGTTTACAGCAAAACTGAAACACAATCTAACAGCTGCGTTCGATTTTGAAGATTTGGACTCTTCAAAAGGAAAAGTGATACCAGTGAAGGAGAACGTTGTTGCTTTATTCAGTGGGAAAGATGACATGGGGAACTATCTGGATTTTGCTTTGCTGGAACTGAGCAGTGATGAAAAACCTAATGTTCCTGAATTGCTGATGAAATATAGCGCTACACCCACCAGGGGTGGTGTCTGCATAATTGGACACCCAGAGGGCGGAGTCAAACGAATGGACCCCTGTTTTATTATCGCAAAAGACGAAATTCCACAAGCAGCAGAGAGATACTTTGTAGAGAACCAAAACCTTCATGTATTTCAAGTCATAACAGAGCAGTGCTTGGCTGAGGACAAGGAAAAACGTAAATCTCAGATCATTTACCATTCCTGTTTCTTCCATGGATCATCTGGCTCACCGTTGTTTGACGAGCTCTGCAACCTGATTGGTGTTCACACCGGTGGATATGTTTATGAAGGAGAAAGAAAGAAAACGAGGAGTGTGATGGAGTACGGCCTGCCAATGCTCCCCATTCTGGTGCAAATCCTCATACAGTGCAGCAAGAATGGAAGATCTGAAGTAGTTCAGTGCATTAAGGGCCTAAAGAACATGAAATACGTTGTTGAAGAGGCAAATAAACAGCTACCTCAGCCCATGGATACTTCATGATAATGACATCATCAGTATCACCAATGACATCATTAATCACACCAATGACATCATTAATCTCACCAGTGACATCATTAATCACACCAATGACATCATTAATCACACCAATGACATCAGGTTACAGAGTTTCCTTCTTCACCACCTGAAGGAAATGTTCCTGAATCACTGTATAATACTGAAAAGAGATGTTCAGTACTGAGAGTTCTGAAATATCAAATGTGGGATTTGGGCTTCAAAAGGATGGAATCAGGAGGGAAAAAATCAGATCAATAAATGAGTGATTCAGTTACAGCAAGTGTTCCTCATCGTCCAGAAATCACTGATTACACTCATCTACTTATCACCAGCTTGGACTCCATCATCTTAATCCTGCTTCACTCTTCATTTTATATTTAACTGCTTTTATCTGAAATCAGTGCAAAAGTGGTGATGATGACACTGATTTATTTAATCTACTATCTAATCAATTTACTGTCTAATCAATTTACTCTCTAATCAATTTACTCTCTAATCAATTTACTGTCTAATCAATCTCACCATATTAATAATGTTACATGAAATACCTTTATAACAGGTCTTCCACTGAAAATTCCACTGATGAATTCTGTTATACACACAGCTGTTTCTGTCCTTTTTCCTGTAAACCTCCTGTTCTGTTCTGTTCTACTTTGGGTTATTGGTGTTGGTCTGTAGATTAGATAATAATAATAATAATAATAAGTTAAAATGAGCATTAGTTTATGGTATGGTCAGGGTTTGAGCTCCTGCTCGACGCCGTCAGTCTCCTCACAGAACTGTTTTACTGTTTCCTTCATCAGCTTTGTGTCTCACACTTCTGGTCGTATTCATCCATCTTTCTGCTCTATAAAACATTATCTCCTGCTAATTTGAGCTGAAGTGTAACAATGAATTATTCATGAACGAAACAAACACTTTCTCTTTTCAAAACACAGCTGATGTCATGAAGTCAGACTCAGTTTTCATTATGTGGCTTTTATTAATAATTCATGTGCTGTGTTATTAAAGCGTCAGTGTGGATCAGAACCGAGAGTAACGCCGTAATTTAAATCAGTTTGTTGTGTAAACAGTTAAACAGGATTTTTTCGACCCAGCAGCACTGATAAACATGACACTGTTTAATTAAAGTCCACGAAACACTGTATATTTTTACTAAAGGCCGTGTGCCGAGTCGTTAATTTAATGAAACGGTGGTTAAACATCAGGGCGACTCTGACTGAGTGCTTACTGAAGATCATTAAACGTTAAATCTCTCCATCACGCTGCTGTTTGTGTCTCTTTTCTCTCTACACAGGAAATAAACAGCCCTCAGATACTGTGATCTTTTCTCTCTGATAACTTTTAAAGGTTTGTGTGACTGTAGCTGTAGAAACAGATTCATTCATATTCTCTTTTGCTGGTGGGGTGAGAGGCTCAGAATGTAATATTTTATGATATAAATGATTTTTAACGCTTATCTCTATATTCATTATCCTTCTTAATGCTTCATTATTATATCAGTGTATACACAATATGAAAATAAACTGAAAATTGTTATTAGTTGGGTGTTTCTTTTGATGTTCTCTGATTATTTGAGGAAGTTGAAGGTAGATCTTCGTGTCATGTCCATGCTGTTAGCACGTTCCTGTGTCATGTAACTTCATGCTAAGTGCTATGTTCATGGCATCAGCTTACAGGATCTCCAGTAGTTTACAAAGCAGTTTATTTTAGTTGTAGACGTTCCAGAGTGTTTGTGTTTATTTATCTCCTGAGTTTAACATTAGCAGTGCTGCAGCTTCTTCTTTAGTCATCTCTGTACATTTCCTATCATCAGTTCTCTGTATGGATAAAGTGTTTAAACACCACCACCACTGCTGTAGCTGAGAAACCAGTCACCTGTAAATATAATGATTATAAACTGAGCTGTTACGGTCAGCACTTTCCTGAAAAATGCATATTAACCTCACACGTGTTCCGGCCGTCTCATGAATCACTGGAACGTGTTAGACGTGTGTTTTTACAGGAAGCGTACGTTTGTTTAAAAGAATTGTTCACAGTTTGGGTTTTTTTTTTTTTTTTTTACAGCCGTTTCTCAGTAACATGGGAACTCAGAGGCAGGATCCATGTACATGGTGTTATTAACAGACTTCATGAAATCATAAACCAATCCAAACATAAAGCACACAGGAAGAGTCTAATCACAGCAAGATGATCAGAAATATCAAAACACTCAGAACTTACACAAACACTCGTTACAGCAAGGCTTCTCAAACTGAACATTTGGTCTGCTGGAGTACTTAAAACCAGGAAGTGAACAGGAAGTAGTTGTTAGAGGTCAGAGTAAGACCCTGCTGGTGGGGAGAGGAAGTGTCCTGAGCTCTCCTTACACTCTGCACTTCAGCTAAACCTCTTTTATCCACATGGTGTACAGTGAGAGTGTTTACGCTGAGAAACACTCAGAAATACGATACAAAACATGACAGATATGATGCACCTTCTCCCCAAAACACGCCCAAATCACACTCATTTCAGGCTTTTCACTCGGAAGTGTCGACTTTCTCAGATTTCCCTCAGCTCATCCCGAGGTGAAGGTGTAGAGCGGTGATTAGTTTCCTTCTCCCTCTTACACTGTACTTACTGTTGCCTCTGAACACAGACGGTGGGATCCCAATAACAATAAACTGTCAGTGTTTAGAAATGTTTTTTGTGTTATTTTATCTTGCACTAAACTTCTCTCTGATCCTCCAGAGCTCTCAGCAACGTACACAAAAGCATGTGTTTAAATTCTGTACATTTCACTGACTGGAACTGATCAGAAATGTAAACCTCATATCTCAGCTTTAGAGTGAGATATTCAGACCAAACCTGCTCTCCTGTCTACGTCTCCACCTCAGGAACCTCAGTGTGAATACGAAGACCTGAGAAGATTTTCACCTTTATAAAACTGTACGAGGTCAGCCTTTGTGTATTTTTTATGAAAAACTCAAGTTTCCACACAGGAGTGCAGTTTCTATCACACTCCAAACCTGAGATCTGAGGACAGAATCGTTTTGACATTGTGATTGATGTTGTTTGAAGGAGATTTTGACAATAACAGGCTTTCTGTAGAGATCACACAGTGGAACAAACACAGGCTGCATGAAGACGTCTAAACCCTCAGTAGATAAATGTGGTGTTCTCACACACACATCTGATCTGGAGAGTTACACACATTGTGAAACGGACATAATCCTAATTCATTTAGTGTTTAATCAGATAGCGGCTCTCAAAATGTCTGCCAAGCTCCTGCATCTTCACATCATCATCATCTTCATCAGAACAGAGAAGAGCGAATGAATCTGAGATCATCTCCTCAGCGATGGTATTAGTGTGGAGCGACGAGGAGATGATGAGGTTCGTGTTTAAACACCACAAGTGACTTTTAGCTCTCGTGAATTCTGCTTAAAATCACAGTGAAGACTCGTTTTCAGTCATAACTCCAGGTTCACATCATCACAGCTGAGGTAACCGAGATGACAACAGAGTTATTAATGAATATTAAAAGTTTATAATGTACACCTAATGTTTTAACGAGGTATAAATATGGTTAATTAAAGACAGGATGACTGCTGTATGGGCAGGACGTCTGTACAGCCGCTACAAAGATCAACAGTCTTCATCGTTATGTTCCTAATCTCATATTTATTATATTTAAAGTTCTACACAAATGTAATCAGTAATTAGTGTTTGCCTTTAGACTCTCAGAGTGTTGGTGTTTTTCAGTGATATAGTTCTTCAGCATCAAGCTGCGATCTTCATCTTCACTGTTCCTGCTCCTGTCTGACTGCTGCACAGCACCTCCACCAGCCACGGGGCAGCGAGAGGAGACTTCTCAGGGTCAGAAGATAGAGAGGAGGTCCACAGATGAAGCTGGTGAAGAGATGAAAGTGGTGGTGGTGGTAGAGGGGAAACAAACTGAAGGTACATTAGCAAGATAAATGCTAATAATGAAAAACTCCCAGCACTAATGTACTTACAAGAGATAAAAATCATTT
>CM042565.1:230000-237500 GCA_023630585.1 Cranoglanis bouderius
GTGTGTGTGTGTTACCTGTATGAGAGTACAGTAGTGGTTAGTAAGAACAGAAGTGTGTGTGTGTGTGTGTGTGTGTGTGTGTGTGTAGTGTGTATGAGTGTAGTGTGTGTGTAGTGTGTGTGTGTGTGTGTGTGTGTTACCTGTATGAGAGTACAGTAGTGGTTAGTAAGAACAGAAGTGTGTGTGTGTGTGTGTGTGTGTGTGTAGTGTGTAGTGTGTGTGTGTGTAGTGTGTGTAGTGTGTGTGTGTGTTACCTGTATGAGAGTACAGTAGTGGTTAATAAGAACAGAAGTGTGATTCTGGAGCCAGCTGTCTTCTGTAAGTGCTGCTTTCTCCTGCATCGCCTCCTCTCTCCTCTTATCACAGATATCCCACAGACGCTCACGCAGATCCTACACACACACACACACACACACACACACACACATACATACACACACACACACACACACACTTCTATGATATTAAATAGAATATAAACTGTGTTTAAAACTTGTTACACTGCATCACAGATTTTCTGTACAAAAAATAATCCATCCATCCATTTTCTACACGGCTGATCCTTCCTGGGTCTTGGGGAACCTGGAGCCTATCCCAGGGAGCATGGGGCACAGGTGGGGGACACCCTGGACGGGGTGCCAGTCCATCGCAGGGCACAATCACACACACACACACACACACACACACACATTCACAGACTATGGACACTTTTTTGAAAATGCCAATCAGCCTACAATGCATGTCTTTGGACTGGGGGAGGAAACCGGAGTACACGGAGGAAACCCCCGAAGAATGGGGAGAACATGCAAACTCCGCACACACATGGCCACAGTGGGAACTGAACCCTCGACCCTGGAGGTGTGAGGTAACTGTGTTAACCTAATTAGTACAGCGATATAAAATGCTGTTTGCTCTGCTGTGAGGGTCAGGAGCAGCTCATGGTTTCAGGAGGAACATTACACAGGTTCTTATGGTGTTTTCACATATAGTTCTTTGTAAATGAACCACACTCAGTCCTGTTAACATGGCCCTGAAAGGGGATTAGCTGCAGGAGCAGTTCTGATGCTGAACCTTCAAAATCAACTCCTTCTTCATGCTGTAGAACTACTGACTGTAGTACTGACTGATGTGAGTAAAATAAATAAAATAAATAAAATACACGCATACACACTATATACATATAACACTCATACTGTAGAGTGATATTATTATACAGTAAGTACAGATCCTGTCACTGACTCTCACACTGTTACTATTGCTGCTTTACAACTGAAGCTCTGTAGCGTAACTGCTAGTGCCACAGTGGCTCTATGAGCTTATGTGTCACGGTACTGTCTCACACTGCTGACCTTATAGTGGGAGCAAACCACCACACACTGAGGTGACAGGAAACTGGAGCTCTGTATCTACAGCAACTCTCACACTGATGTAATGTAAAGAGGACTGAGAGCACTTTCAGGCTGAGTACCACTCACTCGTGGGTCTCTTTATACCGTCTGAGTGCCATACCGTCACATATGCACAGGTGAGAGAGAGAGAGAGAGAACACCTGTACTGTTCAGTGTGTTTACCTCCACCCTCCTTCTGCTGTATTATATCACTGGTTTTATTTTATTCAATTATTCATTATTTCATAAATTATTAACTTAAATTATGTATTATTATATATTATCGTATATATTATTAATTTAATGCCAGTTAATAATAGGCAATAATTTGACCAGGTTTTTTTTACCTGGATGGGCGGGGTTCGGGGGTTAAGGGGGAAGTTCTCAAAAACTAGGAAGTGTGGCTCAGGAGGAAAGGTCTGATTACATCTGATCTACTGGCATGGTTTAGTGAGGAAACCGGAGAACCCTGAGGAAACCCACAGGGACATGAGGACAGCATGAGAGAGGGTGGTCCTGGAGCTGTGAGGAGATGATGACACACACTGCACCACCGTACAGACCCGCATTCTATTCAGATATTTATTCAATTATTCACTTGGTTCAGTTTCCGTAGAGAAAAAAGGTCAACAATTTCCTTAATATTTCAGCTTTAATGTCATCATCTCAATCTCCAGCTGCTATATGTGTCAGTGTTGTTGTTAGCTTTTGACAAAGGCTATGCTGCAGATCTTTTCTGTTATAAATGTTTCTGTTGATGTATAGCTGTGTGTGTGTGTGTGTGTGTGTGTGTGTGTGTGTGTGTGTGTGTGTGTGTGTGTGTGTGTGTGTGTGTGTGTGAGACCTCCAGTCTCTGGTGCAGTTCTGATTTGGTCTCGTCTTCATGTCTCGTGTCGTCTGACACACTGTTATATTCACGCTGCCACACGCACACAAACTCCTGCTTCAGATCCAGTCTCATCAGGTACTGTTTATATTCCTCTCTGTGTTACACACACACACACACACACACACACACACACACACACACACTTACAAATTTGTATATTACACAGACAAATACACACACAATGAAAGCACTTACAGTGACTGGTAAACACACACACACACACACACACACACACACACACACACACACACACACAGACCGGATGTTGTAGAGGTGGTGTATGATGAGGTTCCGCTCCTTGCGCAGGTTCTGCATCACAGCTTTAACATTGGAGACGTACGAGCTGCACATGTTCTCCCAGTGTGACAGCAGGTTCTCCGACATCTCCTGCACACACACACACACACACACACACACACACACACACACTTACACACACTGTAAGGTATCATGCTTCATGACTGATTATGAGTTCAGGTTAGCATTAACACCTTGGGTAACTGATCATCCGCATACACCCAGGAGGAGGAGCCAGGCTCAGGAGGTGGGGCATCAGCAGCTGACGAGGAAGAAACCGAAGCTCTCCTGGAATCACCTGCAGGAGGAATAACAGTACAGGTGTGTTATATCATGCTGCTGAGATCTGGATTGTGATTGGTCAGAAGGTGTTGATTAGTTTTCTATACCAGCAGCTCTGACAGTAGTGCAGGTTTATATCACTGCACTGGTTCTAATACGTCATGGTTTCTATTCTATAGTAAATAAATGAGGAGTGTGTGTGTGCAGGTGAGTTTACAGGGATACGGGGGTACGGTGTTATCTGAGCCGTGTCCTTACCGCAGTGCTCTGATTCTGCCTTTAGGACGTCTGTAGTGTCTGAGGCGATGTGGTCGGTTTCTGTGTGTGACGGAGTGTGTGACCCTGAGGAGACGAGCACACTGTAATCAGTACAGTGTGTCTGACACCTTTCACTGTTTCTGACACTCCACACACAGGAAGTAGCTCATGCTCAGTGTAGAGTCACATGCAGGGATACAGGAAGTGTGTTTCTGAATGTTCCGTGTATCCATCTGAGGCTGACAGGATGCACTGACAGGATGTGACCATGTGACAGGAAGCAACATGTTTCATTTGTAAATACGTGCAGTTATACACAGATCATTTACTCCACAGCCTCTCATGCCTTACACAGAGCAGATTTAATAATAATCAGTCTGTGTGTGAGGTGAGTGGTGTTACAGGTGTGTTGGTGTGTGAGGTGAGTGGTGTTACAGGTGTGTTGGTGTGTGAGGTGAGTGGTGTTACAGGTGTGTTGGTGTGTGAGGTGAGTGGTGTTACAGGTGTGTTGGTGTGTGAGGTGAGTGGCGTTACAGGTGTGTTGGTGTGTGAGGTGAGTGGTGTTACAGGTGTGTTGGTGTGTGAGGTGAGTGACGTTACAGGTGTGTTGGTGTGTGAGGTGAGTGACGTTACAGGTGTGTTGGTGTGTGAGGTGAGTGGCGTTACAGGTGTGTTGGTGTGTGAGGTGAGTGGCGTTACAGGTGTGTTGGTGTGTGAGGTGAGTGGCATTACAGGTGTGTTGTTGTGTGAGGTGAGTGGCGATACAGGTGTGTTGGTGTGTGAGGTGAGTGGCGTTACAGGTGAGTGGTGTTACAGGTGTGTTGGTGTGTGAGGTGAGTGGTGTTACAGGTGTGTTGGTGTGTGAGGTGAGTGGTGTTACAGGTGTGTTGGTGTGTGAGGTGAGTGGTGGTACAGGTGTGTTGGTGTGTGAGGTGAGTGGTGTTACAGGTGGGTGGGTGGGTGAGGTGAGTGGTGTTACAGGTGTGTTGGTGTGTGAGGTGAGTGACGTTACAGGTGTGTTGGTGTGTGAGGTGAGTGGCGTTACAGGTGTGTTGGTGTGTGAGGTGAGTGGCGTTACAAGTGTGTTGGTGTGTGAGGTGAGTGGCGTTACAGGTGTGTTGGTGTGTGAGGTGAGTGGCGTTACAGGTGTGTTGGTGTGTGAGGTGAGTGGTGTTACAGGTGAGTGGTGTTACAGGTGAGTGGTGTTACAGGAGTGTTGGTGTGTGAGGTGAGTGGCGTTACAGGTGTTTTGGTGTGTGAGGTGAGTGGTGTTACAGGTGTGTGGTGTTACAGGTGTGTTGGTGTGTGAGGTGAGTGGTGTTACAGGTGTGTTGGTGTGTGAGGTGAGTGGTGTTACAGGTGAGTGGTGTTACAGGTGTGTTGGTGTGTGAGGTGAGTGGTGTTACAGGTGTGTTGGTGTGTGAGGTGAGTGGTGTTACAGGTGTGTTGGTGTGTGAGGTGAGTGGTGTTACAGGTGTGTTGGTGTGTGAGGTGAGTGGTGTTACAGGTGTGTTGGTGTGTGAGGTGAGTGGTGTTACAGGTGTGTTGGTGTGTGAGGTGAGTGGCGTTACAGGTGTGTTGGTGTGTGAGGTGAGTGGTGTTACAGGTGTGTTGGTGTGTGAGGTGAGTGGTGTTACAGGTGTGTTGGTGTGTGAGGTGAGTGGCGTTACAGGTGTGTTGGTGTGTGAGGTGAGTGGCGTTACAGGTGTGTTGGTGTGTGAGGTGAGTGGCGATACAGGTGTGTTGGTGTGTGAGGTGAGTGGCGTTACAGGTGAGTGGTGTTACAGGTGTGTTGGTGTGTGAGGTGAGTGGCGTTACAGGTGTGTTGGTGTGTGAGGTGAGTGGCGTTACAGGTGTGTTGGTGTGTGAGGTGAGTGGTGTTACAGGTGTGTTGGTGTGTGAGGTGAGTGGTGTTACAGGTGAGTGGTGTTACAGGTGAGTGGTGTTACAGGTGTGTTGGTGTGTGAGGTGAGTGGTGTTACAGGTGTGTTGGTGTGTGAGGTGAGTGGTGTTACAGGTGTGTTGGTGTGTGAGGTGAGTGGTGTTACAGGTGTGTTGGTGTGTGAGGTGAGTGGTGTTACAGGTGAGTGGTGTTACAGGTGAGTGGTGTTACAGGTGTGTTGGTGTGTGAGGTGAGTGGCGTTACAGGTGTGTTGGTGTGTGAGGTGAGTGGTGTTACAGGTGAGTGGTGTTACAGGTGAGTGGTGTTACAGGAGTGTTGCTGTGTGAGGTGAGTGGCGTTACAGGTGTTTTGGTGTGTGAGGTGAGTGGTGTTACAGGTGTGCTGTTGTGTGAGGTGAGTGGTGTTACAGGTGAGTGGTGTTACAGGTGTGTTGGTGTGTGAGGTGAGTGGTGTTACAGGTGTGTTGGTGTGTGAGGTGAGTGGTGTTACAGGTGAGTGGCGTTACAGGTGTTTTGGTGTGTGAGGTGAGTGGTGTTACAGGTGTGTTGGTGTGTGAGGTGAGTGGTGTTACAGGTGAGTGGTGTTACAGGTGTGTTGGTGGGTGAGGTGAGTGGTGTTACAGGTGTGTTGGTGTGTGAGGTGAGTGGTGTTACAGGTGTGTTGGTGTGTGAGGTGAGTGGTGTTACAGGTGTGTTGGTGTGTGAGGTGAGTGGTGTTACAGGTGTGTTGGTGTGTGAGGTGAGTGGCGTTACAGGTGTGTTGGTGTGTGAGGTGAGTGGTGTTACAGGTGTGTTGGTGTGTGAGGTGAGTGGTGTTACAGGTGTGTTGGTGTGTGAGGTGAGTGGTGTTACAGGTGTGTTGGTGTGTGAGGTGAGTGGTGTTACAGGTGTGTTGGTGTGTGAGGTGAGTGGTGTTACAGGTGTGTTGGTGTGTGAGGTGAGTGGTGTTACAGGTGTGTTGGTGTGTGAGGTGAGTGGTGTTACAGGTGTGTTGGTGTGTGAGGTGAGTGGTGTTACAGGTGTGTTGGTGTGTGAGGTGAGTGGCGTTACAGGTGAGTGGTGTTACAGGTGTGTTGGTGTGTGAGGTGAGTGGCGTTACAGGTGTGTTGGTGTGTGAGGTGAGTGGTGTTACAGGTGTGTTGGTGTGTGAGGTGAGTGGTGTTACAGGTGTGTTGGTGTGTGAGGTGAGTGGTGTTACAGGTGTGTTGGTGTGTGAGGTGAGTGACGTTACAGGTGTGTTGGTGTGTGAGGTGAGTGGCGTTACAGGTGTGTTGGTGTGTGAGGTGAGTGGCGTTACAAGTGTGTTGGTGTGTGAGGTGAGTGGCGTTACAGGTGTGTTGGTGTGTGAGGTGAGTGGCGTTACAGGTGTGTTGGTGTGTGAGGTGAGTGGTGTTACAGGTGAGTGGTGTTACAGGTGAGTGGTGTTACAGGAGTGTTGGTGTGTGAGGTGAGTGGCGTTACAGGTGTTTTGGTGTGTGAGGTGAGTGGTGTTACAGGTGTGTGGTGTTACAGGTGTGTTGGTGTGTGAGGTGAGTGGTGTTACAGGTGAGTGGTGTTACAGGTGTGTTGGTGTGTGAGGTGAGTGGTGTTACAGGTGTGTTGGTGTGTGAGGTGAGTGGTGTTACAGGTGTGTGGTGTTACAGGTGTGTTGGTGTGTGAGGTGAGTGGTGTTACAGGTGTGTTGGTGTGTGAGGTGAGTGGTGTTACAGGTGAGTGGTGTTACAGGTGTGTTGGTGTGTGAGGTGAGTGGTGTTACAGGTGTGTTGGTATGTGAGGTGAGTGGTGTTACAGGTGTGTTGGTGTGTGAGGTGAGTTGCGTTACAGATGTGTTGGTGTGTGAGGTGAGTGGCGTTACAGGTAAGTGGTCTTACAGGTGAGTGGTGTTACAGGTGAGTGGTGTTACAGGAGTGTTGGTGTGTGAGGTGAGTTGCGTTACAGGTGTGTTGGTGTGTGAGGTGAGTGGCGTTACAGGTGTGTTGGTGTGTGAGGTGAGTGGTGTTACAGGTGTGTTGGTGTGTGAGGTGAGTAGTGTTACAGGTGAGTGGTGTTACAGGTGAGTGGTGTTACAGGTGTGTTGGTGTGTGAGGTGAGTTGCGTTACAGGTGTGTTGGTGTGTGAGGTGAGTGGTGTTACAGGTGCGTTGGTGTGTGAGGTGAGTAGTGTTACAGGTGAGTGGTGTTACAGGTGAGTGGTGTTACAGGTGTGTTGGTGTGTGAGGTGAGTTGCGTTACAGATGTGTTGGTGTGTGAGGGGAGTGGCGGTACAGGTGTGTTGGTGTGTGAGGTGAGTGGTGTTACAGGTGTGTTGGTGTGTGAGGTGAGTAGTGTTACAGGTGAGTGGTGTTACAGGTGAGTGGTGTTACAGGTGTGTTGGTGTGTGAGGTGAGTAGCGTTACAGGTGTGTTGGTGTGTGAGGTGAGTGGTGTTACAGGTGAGTGGTGTTACAGGTGAGTGGTGTTACAGGAGTGTTGGTGTGTGAGGTGAG
>CM042565.1:245000-247500 GCA_023630585.1 Cranoglanis bouderius
GTAGAGAGTTATAGAGTTATAGAGGTAGAGAGTTATAGAGTTATAGAGGTAGAGAGTTATAGAGTTATAGAGGTAGAGAGTTATAGAGGTAGAGAGTTATAGAGTTATAGAGGTAGAGAGTTATAGAGTTATAGAGGTAGAGAGTTATAGAGTTATAGAGGTAGAGAGAGCTCCACACTCCTGAGTGCGCTTCCAAGAATTGTTTTGATCTCAGCAGTGTTATTAAACATTAATCATTTCTGCTGTAATGTAATCTCTACACTAACACCACTCCACTCCACACCGCCCCACACCACTCCACTCCACACCGCCCCACACCACACCACACCGCCCCACACCACTCCACTCCACACCGCCCCACACCACTCCACTCCACACCACTCCACTCCACACCGCCCCACACCACACCGCCCCACACCACTCCACTCCACACCGCCCCACACCACTCCACTCCACACCGCCCCACACCACTCCACTCCACACCGCCCCACACCACACCACACCGCCCCACACCACTCCACTCCACACCACTCCACTCCACACCGCCCCACACCACACCGCCCCACATCACTCCACTCCACACCGCCCCACATCACTCCACACCGCCCCACACCGCCCCACATCACTCCACTCCACACCACTCCACACCACACCACTCCACTCCACACCGCCCCACATCACTCCACTCCACACCGCCCCACACCACTCCACACCGCCCCACACCACTCCACTCCACACCACTCCACTCCACACCGCCCCACACCACTCCACTCCACACCGCCCCACACCACTCCACTCCACACCACTCCACTCCACACCGCCCCACACCACACTGCCCCACACCACACCGCCCCACATCACTCCACTCCACACCACTCCACACCGCCCCACATCACTCCACACCGCCCCACACCACTCCACACCACACCACTCCACTCCACACCACCCCACATCACTCCACTCCACACCACTCCACTCCACACCACTCCACTCCACACCACTCCACTCCACACCGCCCCACATCACTCCACACCGCCCCACACCACTCCACTTCACACCACTCCACTCCACACCGCCCCACACCACTCCACACCGCCCCACACCACTCCACCCCTCACCGCTCCACACCGCCCCACACTGCTCCACAGCATCCAACACCGCTCCCGACCGCCCCACACCGCTCCACACCGCCCCTCACCGCCCCACTCCACTCCACACCACCACACCGCCTCACACCACACCACACCGCCCCACATCACTCCACTCCACACCACACCACTCCACTCCACACCACACCGCCCCACATCACTCCACTCCACACCACACCACTCCACTCCACACCACACCGCCCCACACCACTCCACACCACACTGCCCCACACCACTCCACTCCACACCACACCACTCCACTCCACACCACACCACTCCACTCCACACCACACTGCCCCACACCACTCCACTCCACTCCACACCACTCCACTCCACACCACACTGCCCCACACCACTCCACTCCACACCGCCCCACACCACTCCACACCACACTGCCCCACACCACTCCACTCCACACCACACCACTCCACTCCACACCGCTCCATACCGCCCCACACCACCCCACTCCACACCGCCCCACACCGCTCCACACCACCCTACACCGCCCCACACCGCCCCTCACCGCTCCACACCGCCCCTCACCGCTCCACACCGCCCCACACCGCTCCACACCGCCCCACATCACTCCACTCCACACCGCCCCACTCCACACCGCCCCACACCGGCCCACACCACCCCACACCGCTCCACACCGCTCCACACCTCCCCACTCCGCCCTGCTGTCAGGCTCACTAACACAGGTCTCACTGACTGACCACAGCACAGCACAGAGCAGTGCTCACCTTCTACAGTAGCTCCACTTCATCACACCACCCCAGGATTCATTTTGTATAAGAGCATGTCTTTTAATTTTTTCATCCATCTATTTTCTTTTTTGAGTCCCAAATCTAATGTTTAATATATAATTTATTTTCTTTCATTTCATTCATTCTCTTGTTCGTCCCATATCTGTGTGTTATATTAGTGGAGATGGAGACACACCTGTGTGTGGAGCAGGCAGTGGCTCCGCCCCCTCACTCTGCTCTGTGTCCTGCTGAGTAGAGTCGCTGCTTCCTGTATTCACCTGCACACAGGAGTCAGAGAGAATCTGTCATTGCCCCCAGGGGCTATTCCACCTTTGACCACTAGAGGGTCTGTTCCCTGTTCCCCATGTAGAACTTCTTCCCCCCTGTTCCAAATGGCACACTCCGCCCTCGTGACCCTCCTCCAAGTCCACACTCTGGTGACGTCAGCTAATGCAGACCTATGGAGGATGATGGGGCTATTAACAGACGGCTTTTGGGACGGACTCGATGTCGTGACGCCGGAAAGAGGAGGATGTTGACTTTAAACTTCAAACTATATAATGAAATATTACTAAAAGCTACAGCTACAGTTCAATTACACTGTAA
>CM042565.1:252500-265000 GCA_023630585.1 Cranoglanis bouderius
TAGTGTGTTCTGATTGGCTGAGAGCAGTACAATGTGTTCTGATTGGCTGAGAGCAGTACAGTGTGTTCTGATTGGCTGAGAGCAGTACAGTGTGTTCTGACTGGCTGAGAGCAGTACAGTGTGTTCTGACTGGCTGAGAGCAGTACAGTGTGTTCTGATTGGCTGAGAGCAGGTTAAATAACAAATAGTTTTTTTTAATCAGGTGTTAGATGTTAGGAGATGATGAAAGCTGTCAGTGTGTGTGACATGTGTCTTAGCAAGTGTGTGTGTGTGTTGGGTGTGTGTGTGTGTGTTGGGTGTGTGTGTGTGTGTGTGTGTGTGTGTGTGTGTGTGTGTGTGTGTGTGTGTGTGTGTTTACCTGAGCGTCTGGTTGGTGGTGGGGTCTGTGTTGGCCCATCGCTCGGACTGAACGACTCACTGGGGGTTTGGGGATCTGCACTGTCTGAATACGGTCCATTATCTCCTTCTGCTTCCTATGGGCCTGTCGGTGCTACACACACACACACACACACACACACACACACACACACACACACACCTATCTATAGTTAGTTAGATAATAAGTAAGCTGGTTGTTCTGTATTTTACTGTATAGAAATGAGTGCTAATGAAGACATGGAAAGTTTTTCACCTTCTGGATGTCCTGCAGTCTCATCTGCTCCTGCAGGTGGCGCCGTCTCTCCTCTCGCTCCAGTTCGGCTATCACTGAGCGGCTGTACGCATCACGGCCTCTCTTATCGAAGCGCTGTGCAATCTTCTGCATCTTCACGTCTACCTCACGCTTCACCATCGTCCTCAAACGCTGGAACACACACACACACACACACACACACACACACACACACACACACACACACACCAGGTCTATCAGGATGTATATACACACAGCACTGTGATATGAATTACAGAGCCCGAGTGGGTGGAGCACCTCGGTGTAGATGTGCTTCTCCACACGGTGCAGTCTGGCGATGGCTGCAGGCTGCATGGTCTCCAGCACGGCGCCCGTCAGCCCTAAACGCCTCTGCTTCTGCAGCAGGATGTAGAGCTGATAGAGAAGACGTGTGGCCGCTCCCTGCTGACCCTGCATCACCGCTCTTGCCATGCCCAGGTCAAAGGTCACGCCCAGGAGCTGCAGCGTGGGCTCTAGACGCGTGAAGTTGTTCAGCTTGGCGTTAGCCGTGCTGAAACACACACACACACACACACACACACATAACACAGTAGTGTTTTAAGACGATTCCTCATCACACTGTACGAGATCCTGAATTCTGTAGCAGACTGTGTGACAGCGTGTTCTCCATGTCAGACTGTATGATGAAGATCCTGAAGATAACAACAGACCTGCGATTAAACAACATTACTACAGAATGACAGTCTGAGGTAATAAGGATATTTTTCTGTCCATTAGCATGCTTAGTTTACGGTTCTCCATCACCTCTGTGAGGAATAAACTCCACATCCACCACCACCACGCTGACCAGGATGAAGTGCTCACTGAAGATACATGAATTCTACTGAATCTAACATTCATCTCAACCAAATAAAGAAATCCACAGTCTGTGAGTATGGTGCTTTCATTTGGTTATTAATGAACAGGTAAATAAGTGGGGAAAGTGAGTTAGGTGTGTAGTTGTGTTGTATTAAAGAGAATGAACGTGTAATACACACCTGTGTTTGGAGAACTGGTGGAAATCCTGCTGGAGCTGGTGTTTGTGCAGGACTTCACCCAGCAGATACCCGTTAGAGAAATCTCTGGCCAGAGAAAGTGGCTCTGCATTTACATAAAACATTTACACAGATCACATTAGATCAGATTAGACTGGATTTAACATCAGATTAGATTAGGTGGGATAAAGCTAGCTAGCTAACAGCACACAGAGAAACCTGAGGAACGCTCACCGACGGTTCTGGATAACCGGAGCTCAGAGTTCAGCCACCGACACAATATATCAGACATCCTGAGAGTGAAAAGATTCCTGTCAGAAACTCCACACACCGGACGGACTGAGGTTAAACATGGCGGCGGCTTGTTTACGGTTTGTTGCTATAATTTGTTGCTATAGTTTGTTGCTTCGGGTTTCTAAACAGGGAAACTCGCGAAATGGCGCCGGTGTCGTCATGGTAACAAAGCGCGCGCAGTGCAGCCTCTCAGCGTTAGCTTAGCTTCCTGACTCCTGAGGTAAATTTAACCGACTGTACATCAGCGGTAACGAATTTACACACTGTTTAGTGGTTTATACTTTTATTTCTCAGCCTGTATTTCAGGGCAAATGAAAAGAAGAAATGGAGAAATAAAAAGTGAAAAACTGCACGAAGCATCGAGTCTGTGACATTAACACTTTCTGTTTTAGTTTTACTATTTGAGTGTGAAGATGTCTGAGTTACAATTTGTATGAAAATCGCTCTATAAATAAAGTGATCATTATTATTACCACTAATATTACTTCTTTTATCATTAAACATGTACAGAAATCTACAGCTGATTTTAAATCCAGACTAAAATTCTTTATCTGATTATATCTCATTTGGATGCACATTAAATAATAAATAAATAAAAATTATTATTAAAACTTGGTCATTGTGATAATTAACATTTTCTTTTTAAAAATCTCAAATGAAAGTTAAACTGAAGAAACTCCTGTATACCCTCATGAGCAATAATAATTCATCCTGAAGCTTCAGTACCTGATTAAAACATACTGTTTGGTAACTAATAATTAAATGAAGAAATTATTAAAAATTATTACATTTATATCTGTATATTTTCTTGGTAATCAAAATAAAAACCATGGGAGGTTATTACTTTAAAAATGCAAAGTAAACACACACAGCTGGACTCAGATGCTCTTTATTACCTGTTATACATACTGTAGGTTAGTGTCAGAGTATATTGAGCTCATTAACACACACACACACACACACACACACACACACACACACACACACACACACACACACACACACACAAAGGCAACAGTGCTAGTGTTGGGTTATAACATCTGTTAGCTGTAATATTTATACATTTCATTATCATAATATCAGTATTTCAGTATCTGTAACTGATTTTAGTCACAAACAGTTTTAGTGTCATTATGCTCTTAATCCCACTCCCTACACCCTATTCCCTATGTAGTGTATTAAAGTTCCAACTGAGCATGTTTCCTACTCCCTATGTAGTGCACTAGATTTCCAGTAGACTGCTGCCTGGAATTAGGATCTGTCCAATATTAGGACTACCGGAAGACACCTGCCTCCTCACGCTGCCTACTGAGGGAACCTCTACCCAAGCATAACACCACCTATCAGAACAGTAATATGTGTGTGTTGTCACACACACATCTCATGGTCAATATATGACCGTAAACACACACTAAACAAATCATATTTACTTTAATCAGCTTAATAATGTGTGAATAAAAATAGAAATGAAGTGTAAAATCAGCTTCCGAACGAGTCGTGTAACAGCTTCCACTTCCTGCTCTTACGGTTCCAGTTCGGTTAACACTGCACCCTCGTCCACTTCCCCTAGTGACCCAGAAGCCTGCAGCAGTGACCAATCAGAGAGCACGACTCGTCTCAGGTGATCCTATTACACTCATCGACTCGCTCACTAGCTAGTGTGCTAATTAGCTATCAGAGTCGATTAGCGCAGTTCTACAAGCTGTTGTATACAGATGGAGGAAATGCAAACAAATAAGCTGTATTTCAACGTTCCAGTTTGGAATTTAAGAAGATCTGTCAGCCATATTGAAAAATAAATTGTGCTGGAAGGCAGCAGTGCATTCTGGGTCATTAAACATGCTTTTGCAGTCCACAGTGATGTCGACTCGATCTTTATCTAACACTCATCTCCCACACTTCACTAAAGTAATAAAGTGAAATAAAGTCTTTACAAGCAAGGGGACTCAATCAAGTGGAAGTGAATAAGGGCAAGTGTTAAAAAGAGGATTGGAGCATGGCGTGTCAGATCATATACATTTCAGAGAAAAAACGGATCTGATTAACTGATTAATTAAGTAAAATCTAGGCAGCTTTAAGGCAACTTAAACACTGAATGAGCTTCACAGCAAAATCTCTAAAAATGACACATTAACTCCTCACAGACAGGGAGAATAAAGTCGAGGTGCTGTACCATCATTTAAAACAAAAATTAGTAACCTTAATAAAATATATGACCTTTGAAAAATCTCACAGTAGTATTTAAAGCTTCAGTAACTAACTCAACACACACACACACACACACACACACACACACACACACACACACACACACACTCACACACACACGGTAGGCATGTGCTGATAGATCATGGTTTATGATATTACAATGCTATAGCTACACGTTTATCTGCGCCTGCTCTCGTTACTCGTCCTCATCAGTTGTTTACTTGTTTACCTACAATCCCTCGCTCATTTCTCAGCTTAGACACAACCAAGGACAGCTAACACAGCCAGCTACCTGGTGAAGGAAATGACTCCGACAGACTGCGTTAACATGTTAGCTAGCTAATGTAACCACGGCAACAGTGTTGTTTAGGAGACGGCGGCTCTGTTTCTCCCTCTGTAACGCTGTACAGAACTGCGGGATTGTCCTTTCTTCTTCAACTCTCTCTAAAATGACGCAAAGTAAAAGTAATTAATGTGCGTCCCCAGGAGACGCCTGTCATTAAGCTGCCTTCTGAACGGGACAGACTTCCTCTCTGCCCTAACCTCCCTCTCTAGGCACCCTCCTGTTCCACTAACATTATCCTGAACACACCTCAGGTACGGAGTGAGAGATTACCAGCACACGCCCACAGAGACGGTCAGACTGGCACTGTGAAATGAGATGATGGGTTTGTGCTAATCGTGTTTCTCAGTAGTGAGAGCTAACCGTGCTACCGAGCTAACACAACACACACACACACACACACACACACACGCACACACGCACACACACACATACACACACACTTAAACATTAACATTAATAATAACACCTTCAACACAAAGCGAATCAATCAGATAGGACATGTCTTCCTTTACACTGCAACTATGAGGCTAACGTCACTAAGGAGGCTAATGTTGCTAATGAGGTCTATTTCAGTCTCCCAAAATCTGTTCTATAAATAATGAGTTACATCATTATGCTACATAATTATTACATCATTATTAATAATCATTATTAAATAAACTACTACTGCTACAATCTGGCCTTTGGAGGTGAGACCTAAGGGGTGTGGCCTACAGGAGAGGAGTGGGGTAACTTGGGGAGGGACCTAGGAGGTATGGACTATGGGACAGGATCTAGGGGTGTGGTTCAAGAGTAGGTCATGGAGGTCAAGAGGTGAGGCTTACGTGGTGGTGGTCTAAGAGGTGGGGTATTGGGGATGAAGTACAGGGGCGGAGCCTATGAGGAGTGGCTTGTGGGACAGGATCTACAGGGAGAGGCCTATAGGATGGGATCTAAGGGGTGGAGCAAAGGAGGTGACATATAGGGCCCAGAGGACAGGACATAATCGGTAGGGCCTTGGGAATGAATTCTAGGGCACTAGGAGGTGTGGCCTACGGGAAAGGACCTAGAGGGTGGGGTCTGGCGAGGTTCTAGAGAAGGATTTTGGGTGACTTCTGATGCTTAGCTACATTAGCCTCGTAACTCCAGCGCTAAATAAAGAGCATGCCTCGGCTAACCGCCTACTTTTACGAGAACATTGTGGACATTTTAGATTTTGCTAAACAGTTTCTTTAAATGCATTTTAAACGTGCAATTTTTAGAAATATATCTTAAAACAAAACGCAGAGATACGTGTAAAGCGTAAACACATCACTGGGTGTCTGGTCCTGTGTGAAAGAAAGCGAGAGATAATAATCTGTGAATACTTTTACGCAATAAAGTCAAAGCACTTGGTAAAAATATTTTAAAATAAGCACTGTAGTGTTACACAGGCAATCAGTCAAGTGTACTGTGACCTGACTGGTTCCTCTGCTAGCCCCGCCCCCATGTTTTAGTTTACTTTTTTCCATTTTCCAAATAATGCCATAAAGTCAGTGAGTTTATACCAGAGCTAATGTGACCTGTCCATCAGACATCAGAGGGCGTCAGAATGCCCGATAGGTTCAGCGACAATCACAATACTTAACAGCTACATGGTTCAGCACAGCGCCCTCTATAGGACATGCTGTATATATTTATATATCTATATATATTTACAGCTCAACCAAAAATGTAACGCCCCCAGAGAGACAGTTTAGCCTGATGCTAAACTGGTGGCCATAAGCTGTTAATGTTAGCGATATTAGCCGGTCAGTGTCATGAACATTGCGTACATTTCATTTTTTGATGAACTGCTCCTTTAAAGCTGAAATGTTTAGCGCTAGCCTCTGCAGTACAGTAGTTTTATAACTCCAATAAAATGATACGATAAAGAAAACAAGCCTTTTAAATCACAAGGCCAATTAAATCCTCAGAAGTCTGTCCATCATTGGGGGAAGATGGTGGCCTTTACGCTGCTTTCTGAATAATACAGACTCTCTCACTGCGGGATCCTAGCACGCTCCCTCAGGCAGCTCCCACAGGCAGCTCCCTCAGGCAGGGTTAGTGAGGAGAATCTGAAGTGTCCTTAATGCTAAACGTCCTCGACAGAAACAACAGGAATTGAGAAGGATCCGAGAAATCCATCCCATAATGCCTTTAATGAGTAGCAGTGATGTCTGACCATTAAAGCTAAACGCTAACGCTAATTAGAATTTGCCGGAGAGGAGGTTTTGGAACCAGCTTCCCGACGACTCCGGATGTTCCTCCGAGGATTCTGGGATGAGGAACTGTGAAGACGTGACCGAGGTCGGGCTTCCCAGAGACTCGCAGAAGTTTTCGTTTTCAGGAGAATCGGGTCTCCACATGCACTGCGGCTTGTAGCCCACGCTGGGGCTCTCCTCCTGGGGCTCCGCCTCAAACAGAGCCTCGGGCTGATTCTGGGGCCGGTAGGCGGGGCTTTGGATTCCGGTGTAGGTCACCTGCGTCTGTGCCGAATCCGTGGAGCTCGTGGAGCTCGTGGAGCAGTCGGAGGTGTCGCTCACCAGCTGGTTGTAGTAGCGCAACAGGGCGGGTTCGTCCGAGTCCGTGTCCATTTCAACGTTCTGGTCATCGCTCTCATCGTCAGGGTGCGGTTCTTCCTGCCCCACCGGCACCGTGACCTGCCCCTCCTTATCCGGACTCTCCACGATGTGCACCAGACTGTGTGGGGGCGGCTTCAGGTCCAGAGGACCCTGTTCACACAAACACGTGCAAAATACTTATAATCATCTCACTCGTTAAAAAATAATAAACAAAAACAAACATTGAAGTGTTTTTGTTTTTACAAAGCACAGAAACAGAAACATGACTGATACAATGCAAAGATCGGGGTCTGATCTCATGTACTAGCCTAGCTAAACAACGCTAGCTAATGAGTCCAAGTTAATGTGAACAAAATGCAGGAAGAGAAGGAAGAGTGCAGGAAGTGCAGTTAGCATACAATGTGCTAAACGCTAAGCTCATGATAGCTTTATCTCACTGTGTTGTTCAAGTAGAAAGTTTAAACTAGACTAACTCTCAGTCTTTTTAAAATAAAACAAGCAAAACATCAAAAACAGATCAGCCTGTTAAACGAATCCATCTGCTTTAACTTTAGATATAAAAAACAAACACAGACCAAGTGTTAAAGTAACCAGTAACACAAGCTTTTCAGTAACCAGTAACTTACACCACGTTACTAACCAAGACAGTTAGCTAGATAACTATTCCATAAAAACAAAAATGCTAAATAAATGTTATCACCTCATAGTGCTTTATTAAAGATCAAATACTTAATTCACAGATGATTGATGTAATAAACCAGTGTTATGTTTTATAATCACACATATAAACTCAGTCAGCAGTTATTAGAAGATCCCACAGGAAGGTTGTTCTCTCTGTTCATACCATGTGACACAGTGTTTATTCCTCAGTACAGAAGGAACGGGGGGGGGGGGGGGTTGTGTTAGATGTAGATGTTAGATGTAGATGTTAGATGTTAGATGTTGATGTAGATGTTAGATGTAGATGTTAGATGTAGATGTTAGATGTTAGATGTTGATGTAGATGTTAGATGTTAGATGTAGATGTTGATGTAGATGTTAGATGTAGATGTTAGATGTAGATGTTGATGTAGATGTTAGATGTAGATGTTAGATGTTAGATGTAGATGTTGATGTTAGATGTAGATGTTAGATGTAGATGTTAGATGTTAGATGTAGATGTTAGATGTAGATGTTGATGTAGATGTTGATGTAGATGTTAGATGTAGATGTTAGATGTTAGATGTAGATGTTAGATGTAGATGTTGATGTAGATGTTAGATGTAGATGTTAGATGTTGATGTTGATGTAGATGTTAGATGTTGATGTAGATGTTAGATGTTGATGTTGATGTAGATGTTAGATGTAGATGTTGATGTAGATGTTAGATGTAGATGTTAGATGTAGATGTTAGATGTAGATGTTAGATGTTAGATGTTGATGTTAGATGTAGATGTTAGATGTTGATGTTAGATGTTGATGTTGATGTAGATGTTAGATGTTGATGTTAGATGTAGATGTTAGATGTTGATGTAGATGTTAGATGTAGATGTTAGATGTTGATGTAGATGTTAGATGTAGATGTTGATGTAGATGTTAGATGTAGATGTTGATGTTAGATGTTGATGTTGATGTTGATGTTAGATGTTAGATGTTAGATGTAGATGTTAGATGTAGATGTTAGATGTTGATGTAGATGTTAGATGTTGATGTAGATGTTAGATGTAGATGTTAGATGTAGATGTAGATGTTAGATGTAGATGTTAGATGTTAGATGTAGATGTTAGATGTAGATGTTAGATGTAGATGTTGATGTTAGATGTAGATGTTGATGTTAGATGTTGATGTAGATGTTAGATGTAGATGTTGATGTTAGATGTAGATGTTAGATGTTAGATGTTGATGTTGATGTAGATGTTAGATGTAGATGTTAGATGTAGATGTTGATGTTAGATGTTGATGTAGATGTTAGATGTTAGATGTTGATGTAGATGTTAGATGTTGATGTTGATGTAGATGTTAGATGTTAGATGTTGATGTAGATGTAGATGTTAGTTGTTAGATGTAGATGTTAGATGTTAGATGTAGATGTTAGATGTAGATGTTAGATGTTGATGTAGATGTTAGATGTTAGATGTTGATGTAGATGTAGATGTTAGTTGTTAGATGTAGATGTTAGATGTTAGATGTTGATGTAGATGTTAGATGTTAGATGTAGATGTTAGATGTTAGATGTTAGATGTTAGATGTAGATGTTAGATGTTGATGTAGATGTTAGATGTTGATGTAGATGTTAGATGTTAGATGTTGATGTAGATGTTAGTTGTTAGATGTAGATGTTAGATGTAGATGTTAGATGTTGATGTTGATGTAGATGTTAGATGTAGATATTGATGTAGATGTTAGATGTTGATGTTAGATGTAGATGTTAGATGTAGATGTTAGTTGTTAGATGTAGATGTTAGATGTAGATGTTAGATGTTAGATGTAGATGTTAGATGTTGATGTTAGATGTAGATGTTAGATGTTAGATGTTGATGTTAGATGTTGATGTTAGATGTAGATGTTAGATGTAGATGTTAGTTGTTAGATGTAGATGTTAGATGTAGATGTTAGATGTAGATGTTAGATGTTGATGTTAGATGTAGATGTTAGATGTTAGATGTTGATGTTAGATGTTGATGTTAGATGTTGATGTTAGATGTAGATGTTAGATGTTAGATGTTGATGTTAGATGTTGATGTTAGATGTAGATGTTAGATGTAGATGTTAGATGTTGATGTTAGATGTAGATGTTAGATGTTAGATGTTGATGTTAGATGTTGATGTTAGATGTTGATGTTAGATGTAGATGTTAGATGTAGATGTTAGATGTTAGATGTTGATGTTAGATGTAGATATTAGATGTTGATGTTAGATGTAGATATTGATGTAGATGTTAGATGTTAGATGTAGATGTTAGATGTTAGATGTTGATGTTAGATGTAGATATTGATGTAGAGGTTAGATGATGTTAGATGTTGATGTAGATGTTAGATGTTGATGTTAGATGTAGATATTAGATGTTGATGTTAGATGTAGATATTGATGTAGATGTTAGATGTTAGATGTAGATGTTAGATGTTAGATGTTGATGTTAGATGTAGATATTGATGTAGATGTTAGATCTACAGCAATAATGAACTGTATTTCCCAGTGACCCAGTATGACTACAGGAAAACCAGACAGGAGGTGACGGGTGTGTGTATGTATATGTGTGTGTGTGTATGTCTGTGAGTGTGAGAGTGTGTGTGTGTGTGTGTGTGTGTGTGTATGTCTGTGTGTGTGTGTGTGTGGGAGTGTGTGTGTGTGTGTGTGTGTGTTTACCGGTGGAGCTGACCAGTCCCCGGTGAGTTTGGGGCCAGGAATCTCAGGATAGAAGGCTTTCTTCACCCTGAAGGTTAATAAAACAGCACATTAACCTTATTAACACACACAAGTCCAAACAGAACCACAACAAATTACACAATAAACATGTGATCATCATCCATCAATCATCAGCGAACATCTATAAACTCTATATAACAGTAGAGTGTGTGTGTGTGTGTGTGTGTGTGTGTGTGTGTGTGTGTGTGTGTGTGTGTGTGTGTGTGAGAAACTGTAGAATCACTCTGAATGCACTGGTGTTCAGTCTCGCTCATTTTATATCCATTAACTGGAGATATTGAGTGTTACCATAGAAATGGACTCCACGCCCTGTCTGCGTTTATGAAATGATGTTCACGTCACCAGAATTCTCTACAACGATCAGGTTCTCCTGCCAGAAGGTCACCATCTCACAGTCTAAAGCCCGGCTCAGAGCCACTGTACTGATTCAGGACATGTTCAGTTACGTTAATGGAGATGGAGAAACTCTGATGTTTCCTCACTCACTCCTCACTAGAGGAGACGCAGTGGGAATGGTTTTCTGCACCATTTTTATTGTCCCTAATCTTTCCTCCCACGTGGTTACAGCTGATGAGTGTGCACAGTGAGCTCAGGATACTCAGGGCAGCCATTTTGGAAACCTAAATACACATTTTCTTGATTTTTTACATCCAGATGTATCTAGTTTCATCTCTTTAAAAAGGATTTTAAACATCACAGAGATGGTTTAAGGTCATTAAGGCCATCGTTTACATCTGGGATTAGTAGTGTGTTTACATTGTTTTACAGTTTCAGAAGGTACATGGTGGTGAACGTGAGGAGAAGTGTACCATTCTCTCTTCTTGTAGCAGAAGGTGGTGATGATGATAAGGCAGAAGGACATCGATCCCAACGCCACCAGGATCTCCACCAACATCATATCAGCTACACACACACACACACACACACACACACACACACACAATATTAACATCCCGCACAACATCCCGTGTGAAACGGCTGCTTGTTTAAAGCGGCGGTAAGTGATCTCACTGTTAGACTCGGTTTTGATGGCGACGGTGGACTCCATCCCCTCTCCAGCTGAAGTGTACGCCTTCACCGTGAACTTGTAGGAGCCCAGAGGCAGACTCTTTACTGTGTACGAGCTCAATGCTGGATCGGTCAGATTAGCTACACACACACACACACACGCACACACACACACACACACACCATCGTTGGCCTTTAAATGAACAATTGTTAATTAAAATCACTGTACTGTGTGTTTAATGATATGAAAGGCTGTAGAAGTAAGAGGAAAGGCGAGCTGTTATAAATTTGCAGTGTGTGTGTGTGTGTGTGTGTGTGTGTGTGTGTGTGTGTGTGTGTGTGTGTGTCTCACCTATGAGGCTGTAATAGGAGGCGTCGGCCCTGTAAACAGTGTGTCCGAGTATGAAGCCTTTTTGCTGACACACAGGAACAGGAGTCCAGGAGAGAACAACGTCTGAGCCTGACTGAAGAGCAGACAGACCTCCTACAGACAGAGAGGGAACTGCACACACACACACACACACACACACACACACACACACACACACATACACACACACACAGAGTTAGCACTGGAATAATGGTATTGATGTGGCTTATACAGTGAACAGTGTGTGTGTGAGCTGTTAAACTGTGTTTTAAGTGAAGTGTTATACAGTGTGTCATGAACAGTGCTGCTCTGACGAATATTACGCCTTCATCACTACCCCTACACAGGAGGGTACACAGGAGGATACACAGGAGGGTGCCTACGTAGGGCTCTTACCCTCTTCCTGCCCGTATGCGTAACATCTCTGCAGCAGGACAGAAGCTTCAGGAAGCAAAGCGAAAACGGAGATTGTATACTGCACTCCAGGGACCAGAGATCCTACACACACACACACACACACACACACACACACACACACACACACACACACACCGGTTAACCTAACACTCATCAGATTAGTTATATTTGGAAACTTTTCCCTGAAGCACAGGAGACTCCCCCT
>CM042565.1:277500-282500 GCA_023630585.1 Cranoglanis bouderius
ACCACAGTACCGTCTCTCTCCCTGTCTCACACCACAGTACCGTCTCTCTCCCTGTCTCACAACGCAGTAACGTCTCTCTCCCTGTCTCACATCCCAACATTAATGTGAAAGCTGAGGATAAATATGAAGTAAACAGTGATGTGTGTTGTTTTGTTGCCATGGTAACTGCAGGGAGATCGGACTCCAGGTGCTACTCCATTGGTGTTTTCCCCGGCGGGTCGGTCCGGGTCAGTGTCAGGACAGAGAGAGAGGAGGAGGAGGAGGATGTGTTGGGGATTGATCCTGATAACGTAGTGCACAGGTCGAGTTGTTGTCATGGTTACGCTTCAATAAGACTAAACTGTAGTGTAAATGTAGAACAGCACTGAGCTCTGATTAGTGTTGTGTCGGAGGTTTCCACGGCAACGGAATAATGATTATTAAAAAATGTGCAGTGCATATCATGGTCATATGTCTGTGTTATCATCATCAAATTACTGACACACCCTCGTCATGTGACATCATATCACTACACCCCCATCCCCATATCAGTGCTATACCACAGCCTACACCTTCATTTGTTAAATAAAATTAAATGATCAGTTTATTATTAGTGTTAGATTATGTACATGTCCCTGTGTATGAGCCGTTACTATAGAAACAACAACGTATTAGAAAGAGAGTGTGAATATAAACCTGTTGTTTATGTTACAGCTGGAACTGGAGTGAGAGTCGCGCTGTTAGAAATACTGCAGACCTTCTGACCAATCAGATCGGAGAATTCACTCTGTGGTATAAAGGATTATATCTCACTGTGATCCTGTTATATACTGCAGTACTGAGGGAGAACACAGCTGTATGACTGAGTACTAATCACCGCCATAATGCTACATGCTTAATGTACTAAACCCCAACACCAAACCCCACGCTATGATGGAGGTTAATATCGTAATGAAGAATAACCTATGATATATTCTGCAGCACTAATTACATTTATTAATTAACCTTAATGTCCATAGCTCAAGATCGACTGCATTATTATTAATAATAATAATAATAGTAATAATAATAATAACAGTAGTAATAACAGTAGTAATAACAGTGTTAATAAAGAGGCCGTAGTGACTCCTCATCACCTCCATCATGTGTAAAATCACTCCCTGTTCACTTTATACTGCACTGTTCTGGACTTTTTATCATTTTATAGGTCCTGAAGGTATAAGAGCGAATCTTCACCACACTTTACACACTTTACACACAATAATATCAGTGTAACGGAGAGTGTTTATCACAGTGTTAATATCACAATAACACTTTATAATCGATATACCGTTACAGCCCTAATATAACACTGATATTAACTGTTTTATTTCCTTAAATAAACCAAGAGAAGTTTACAAAGATCTAATACTCCCAACTCTCTCAGTATTAAAACAATAATATTACAACAGATTATTACTTATTAAATGTGTTCAGATTTATCTGCACTGTCATAAACACTTTGGATTCATTTTGCAAATCATGTCGTGCTGATAAATAAATAAATAAACAAACAAACAAACAAATAAACAACTCAGTAAGTGAAATAGTGTTAGTAGTTAGTTTGTGTTGTTATATTTAACATGATGTGTGTTAATTAAAGGTAATTAAAGGTAATTACAGGTAATGAGTCAGGCCTGAGGTGTTGTCGCAGTAATGACTCAGTGAGTCAGTTAGCACACAGCTAGCCGTTAGCCTTCAACATGGACGCCCCGTGTTAGCTTCATTAGCTCTCACCTTTACACGCTTCCAGTCTCCTCAAATCCCCGTTATTTTATACTCCACTGAGACTCGGACAGTCCGGACACACAGCAGGAACACAACAGCTACATTATAACCGGCTGTAAGCGCTTTATTCGGCGTCGTTGCAGGCGGAGAAGAGACGCGGCTCAGCGGCACAATCCAAACATCCCACTATCCACTGTGGATACAGCTGGAGGTGGACCACAGAAAGAGTCGATTCACTGAGTCGGTTCACTGGAAATGGAGATCCGACTCCATCTGAATCGATTCCACAGATGTTTTTACTCGCCTCAGAATGAAAAATATAGAAAAATGAGATATTTTGAGTTTGGGCTGTTGGTGTGTGATAAATCTCTCTCTATCTCTCTCTCTCTCTCTCCCTCCCTCTCTCTCTCTCCCTCCCTCACTCCCTCTCTCCCTCTCCCCCTCCCTCACTCTCTCTCCCTCCGTCTCTCTCTCTCTCTCTCTCTCTCTCTCTCTCTCTCTCTCTCTCTCTCTCTCCCTCCGTCTCTCTCTCTCCCTCTCTCTCTCTCTCTCTCTCTCTCTCTCTCTCTCTCCCTCCGTCTCTCTCCCTCCCTCTCTCTCTCTCTCTCTCTCTCTCTCTCTCTCTCTCTCCCTCCGTCTCTCTCCCTCCCTCTCTCTCTCTCTCTCTCTCTCTCTCTCTCTCTCTCTCTCCCTCCCTCCCTCTCTCTCTCTCTGTCTGTTAGTGATTCACTTTGGAGCACAAAATAAAATGTAATGAGTTTAACTTATTCACAACAGTGTCAAAAATTCTAATTAATTGACTTTGTAGTTCATTTAATTGATATATTTTTTATTTTCGTTGCTAGTTAAGTCTTCATGAATATTCAGATGGCAGTACACAGACCAAGACTAAAATCCCTTCTCATCCATATTATCATCATAATGACACAACAGTGTAATAAACACTTAATAAATAAATGCTGAACTCTTTATTTTCCCCCAAACTTTTCCTTTTTTCCTCCTGCGGTTTAGTTTCGAATCCGGAATCCAGGAAATAATTGAGTTGAATCAGATTCGAATCCCGCGATTCCCAACAGCTGGACTCGGAATCAGAGTCGACTCCTACAGTCCGAACCGAACAGACTCTGAACCGTGAAAACCGGGAAAACAGGGCGGAGCAGTGTGTGTGTGTGTGTGTGTGTGTGTGTGTGTGTTTCCGTTACTGCGGTGGCGGTGGGCGGGGCTTTACAATAACAACCCACAATAACAACTGCGGAGAATGTATTTATTTAACCATGAGGTGAAAGAAACAACTCAGATCACTGCCTTTACAGAGGAGAAAGAAAGAAAGAAAGAAAGACATTTATAGAAATATATAATGTACTAAATATCAGTGAGTTGAAAGTTATATAAGTTAATGGAATTTGTTGTTATAACCCCTTTCTATAATAACTATATTAAAATTATGAATTAAAAATATAGCAATAATTAAATATATACCCATGTAATTATAATTAATACAATTTTACAAATATATATTTAATATATTCAAAATAATAGAAATACAACATAATGTAAACACAGAGCAGAGTTTTACAGATACTGTAGTCCGTATCCAGCAGCTCGTGTCTCTCATGTAAATAATAATGTACTTTATTTATATTTAAATATGCACAGTGATGTATTTCAGCTCAAACTGTACTTGGCAGTAGAGAGACCAAACTCACATATTAATCTAATTTTTTCACGTCCTTTTACAGGTGAGTTCAGTGGTTCAACTTTAATGTTGTGAAGTGATGAGAATACTTGTGCACCAAAAAACCCCAAAATAACTACTTTTCAACAATATCTAGTGATGAACGGTTTCAAAACACTGATTCATTAAGCTCTTTGGCGCACAAAAAGTATTCTCTTCATATATATCACTTCATGTATATCACTCCTCTGTATCACTCCTCTGTATCACTCCTCTATATCACTCCTCTGTATCACTCCTCTGTATCACTCCTCTATATCACTCCTCTGTATCACTCCTCTGTATCACTCCTCTGTATAACTCCTCTATATCACTCCTCTGTATCACTCCTCTATATCACTCCTCTATATCACTCCTCTGTATCACTCCTCTATATCACTCCTCTGTATCACTCCTCTGTATAACTCCTCTGTATCACTCCTCTGTATCACTCCTCTATATCACTCCTCTGTATCACTCCTCTGTATCACTCCTCTGTATCACTCCTCTGTATCACTCCTCTATATAACTCCTCTATATAACTCCTCTATATCACTCCTCTGTATCACTCCTCTATATAACTCCTCTATATCACTCCTCTATATCACTCCTCTATATAACTCCTCTATCATTCCTCTGTATCACTCCTCTGTATCACTCCTCTATATAACTCCTCTGTATCACTCCTCTGTATCACTCCTCTGTATCACTCCTCTATATAACTCCTCTATATAACTCCTCTGTATCACTCCTCTGTATCACTCCTCTATATCACTCCTCTGTATCACTCCTCTATATCACTCGTCAGAGTCTCCAGTAGCTCCTGACCTCTCACTGATCAGGTACTGAAGCAACTTAACTTTTGTCTTTTCCTCTGCGTTTCCTCCGCCATAATTAGCTCGATGTTGAGATTAAACTGGTCCCTCCAGGATTTCCAGCACTTGGAAAGATTGTCGGTGTCTGTGCACAACGAACGAACGAACGAACGAACGAACGAACGAACGAACGAACGAACGAACAAACTACATCTACACAATAAGGTCCAGCAGGTGGCGTCTCCTCACAGCTCCAGAGTCGCAGGTCCTGAGCTCGGTTCTGTGTGGAGGTTCTGTGTGGAGGTTCTGTGTGTGGTCTCCCTGTGTCTGTGTGGGTTTCCTCTGCGTTCTGTGGTTTTCTGGTCACCTCCTAAAACAGGTCAGGAGGTGGACTGGCTAAGATAAACTGCCCGTACTGATGAGTGTGTGTGTGTAAAACTTAAATATCACTTTATCTTAAATAAAGCTTTGTCTCACCATCACTGCACTCGTCTGTTTTATATCCATCATTTCACTTCATTACTGAAACTTTTACATTTATACAGATTTATACATTTATACATTTATACAGATCATATAGAAATATACTTTCATTCATAAAATATAAACCTATAAATTTATACATTTATATTTAACTTATATTTTAGATAAATTTGAGTAAAAGAGTGTGAGCCAAGTCTTTTACACAGAGCTGTAAATATTAATCTGAGGAAATAAATGCAGAA
>CM042565.1:287500-290000 GCA_023630585.1 Cranoglanis bouderius
ACAGTATAATTACAGAAAAACATGATTTGCACTTGAAAATAATAAAAGTTCTCCTGAGTTACTGGACTTTACTGTAATCACAGTGCTGATGTTCTTCATGTGGTGAAAGAATTCAGCACATATCGCTCGTATTGCTCAACACACATCATCTTATCAGAGTGCTTTTATAAAGGAAGTAAAGACAGATGTGTTTTCTAGTTCCTCCTGAGAAGCCCAGGAACTTGACCTGTGAGACGAGGAACCTGAGGAACATCGTGTGTTCATGGACACCGGGCAGAGAACCCAACCTGAGCAGTGTTCGAAGACGTCGATACACACTCCACATCCTGTATGTCTGATTTTACCCCCCGACTCAACAGCACAATCCATCCTGCCTCCTAATCTGAGTCTAGATCTGTACATCCTGCCTCCTAACCAGACTCTAGATCTGTACATCCTGCCTCCTAACCTGACTCTAGATCTGTACATCCTGCCTCCTAACCTGACTCTAGATCTGTACATCCTGCCTCCTAAACTGACTCTAGATCTGTACATCCTGCCTCCTAACCTGACTCTAGATCTGTACATCCTGCCTCATTAGGATCGGGAACTGACTCTAGATCAGCATTGAAGCTATTCTCTCTCTCTCTCTCTCTCTCTCAGTCATTATTCTGAACATCTTTCTCATGTATCATTCCTCTCCCTTTCTTTCTCCTCCGTTTCTCTCCTACAGGAACTCGGATGGAGTGATGTTCCCGTGTGATAAGAGACCTTCCTCCTGTGAGTTCCCTGTTCTTCCAGACCTGATCTTCTACAACATCTCTGTGGTGGTGAAGAACAGTCTGGGGGAGGAGAGAGAGAGCTACGCCTTCAACATCACACACAGAGGTGAGAACAGTAAAAAACACACACACACACACACACACTCACACACACACGCTCACACACACTCACTCACACACACACACACACACACACACACACACACACACACACACACACACAGGATGATGATGATGATGATGATGCTTAGTTCTCAGAGTTTGCAAAGTGTGATTTAGATAAAGAAAAGCATGTGTGTGTGTGTGTGTGTGTGTGTGTATGTGTGTGTGTGTATGTGTGCGTGTGTGTGTTCTCCATACAGTGTTTCCTGTCCTTGAGGACATGGCGGTGATTCCGGCTGCACTGGACGCTGAAGTTTATTGGACATTAGATGGGAATTTTACAGGCCTGCAGTTAACATGTCAGATCACCATGGAGCCGATAAACACAACCACTGTGAGTGTGTGTGTGTGTGTGTGTGTGTGTGTGTGTGTGTGTGTGTGTGTTGTGTGTTACAGGAGCTGCAGTGTGTAGGTGAGGAGTGTGTGAGGAATCTCAGTGTGTGTGTGTGTGTGTGTGTGTGTGTGTGTGTGTGTGTTACAGGAGCTGCAGTGTGTAGGTGAGGAGTGTGTGAGGAATCTCAGTGTGTGTGTGCAGCAGCTGCAGCCGAGCTCTCAGTTCTCCACCAGGGGGCGCTGTGCAGTGCAGCACAACAGCTGGGGCTCATGGAGCACAACACACACCTTCAGCACAGGTGCACACACACACACACACACAGAAACACACACACACACAACCACACACACACACACACACACACACAGAAACACACACACACACATACTGAAAGTGATGATAAAGATGGTTATTAATGTGTGTGTGTGTGTGTGTGTGTGTGTGTGTGTGTGTGTGTGGTTGTGTGTGTGTGTGTGTGTGGTTGTGTGTGTGTGTGTGTGTGGTTGTGTGTGTGTGTCTGTGTGTGTGTGTGTGGTTGTGTGTGTGTGGTTGTGTGTGTGTGTCTGTGTGTGTGTGTGTGGTTCTGTGTGTGTGTGTGTGTGTGGTTGTGTGTGTGTGTGTGTGGTTGTGTGTGTGTGTGTGTGGTTGTGTGTGTGTGTATGTGTGTGGTTGTGTGTGTGGTTGTGTGTGTGTGTGTGTGTGTGTGTGTGTGGTTGTGTGTGTATGTGTGTGTGTGGTTGTGTGTGGTTGTGTGTGTGTGTGTGGTTGTGTGTGTGGTTGTGTATGTGTGTGTGGTTCTGTGTGTGTGTGTGTGTGGTTGTGTGTGTGTGTGGTTGTGTGTGTGGTTGTGTGTGTGTGTGGTTCTGTGTGTGTGTGTGTGTGTGTGTGTGGGGTTGTGTGTGTGTGGTTGTGTGTGTGTGTGTGGTTGTGTGTGTGTGTGTGCGTGGTTGTGTGTGGTTGTGTGTGTGTGTGATTGTGTGTGTGTGTGTGTGTGTGATTGTGTGTGTGTGGTTGTGTGTGTGTGTGTGTGTGGTTGTGTGTGTGTGTATGGTTGTGTGTGTGTGGTTGTGTGTGTGTGTCTGTGTGTGTGTGTGTGGTTGTGTGTGTGTGTGTGTGTGGTTGTGTGTGTGTGTATGTGTGTGGTTGTGTGTGTGGTTGTGTGTGTGTGTGTGTGTGTGGTTGTGTGTGTGTGTGTGTGTGTGGTTGTGTGTGTGTGTATGTGTGTGTGTGGTTGTGTGTGTGT
>CM042565.1:300000-335000 GCA_023630585.1 Cranoglanis bouderius
CTGCTCACACGTCTCACTGCTCACACGTCTCACTCCTCACACGTCTCACTGCCCACACGTCTCACTGTCCACACGTCTCACTGCTCACACGTCTCACTGTCCACACGTCTCACTGCTCACACGTCTCACTGTCCACACGTCTCACTGCTCACACGTCTCACTGCCCATACGTCTCACTGCCCACACGTCTCACTGCCCACACGTCTCACTCCTCACACGTCTCACTGCTCACACGTCTCACTGCCCACACGTCTCCCTGTCCACACGTCTCACTGCTCACACGTCTCCCTGTCCACACGTCTCCCTGTCCACACGTCTCACTGCCCACACGTCTCACTCCTCACACGTCTCACTGCCCACACGTCTCACTGCACACACGTCTCACTCCTCACACGTCTCACTGCCCACACGTCTCACTGCCCACACGTCTCTCTGCCCACACGTCTCACTGCCCACACGTCTCACTGCCCACACGTCTCACTGCCGACACGTCTCACTGCCCACACGTCTCACTGTCCACACGTCTCACTGCTCACACGTCTCACTGTCCACACGTCTCACTGCTCACACGTCTCACTGTCCACACGTCTCACTGCTCACACGTCTCACTGTTACTACAACAATAACAATAGTAACAATAATAATAATAATAATAATAATAATAATAATAATAATAACACTGTGCTCAGGTGAGTGAGGAGATCGGTGCTCTGGCAGTGGAGGAGTGTGAGAGCTGCGATGTGGAGATCATGGAACAGGAAGTTCCCATGCGCTCGTTCTTCGATCCCGACTCAGATAATGAGGAGTTAATGATGGCGACCAACCTGACGTACCTGCTGCTCTTCGACACACCTGAACACGCAGAGCATTGTGGGTCGAGCAGCAGCGGCCACATGACCTCTACATCGACACACTGAGGCCATAAACCATTAACACACCAATCAAATCAAATGGAATCTGAATAAAAGGGATCAGTAAACACATCTGATCTCACTCACGCTAAACACATCAGATATAAACCTCTTCAACAGCAGTGAGGAGAGAGCAGAGGAACCTGTAGCAGATAACCCATACGGGGAGAAAGGAAAGAAATCAATCTGGGATCATTAAAATTCATCATTAATCATCTTTATTTTGTTCCAAATGTTATATTTCAGTAAAAATGTGTAACCTATAAAACTAATAACCTAATAAAGATCTGTGTTGCACTTCAGACTGTGTAGTTTATTAAAGAAGTGTTGTAGTGTTTGTGAGTGAATTAAAAATGTGTGTATTTAGAGGCAGGAAGGCAGCAGAATTCTACCTTCTCAGATCCTGGATCCCTCTCTGTCCTACATTTCCCATAATCCTGTGCAGCAGTTTGCTCGGAATAACGGCAGCAGAAATGACTGAGGTGGTCTCGGCCCGATCGCAAACAAACTCTGGAGTCTGACCAATGTGGCCAAGTGCCCCAATACTTTTGGTGCCCCTGTGTAGATATAAAAGTGTATTAAAAACAGACTAAATATAAAAAATGAAAGTAAAAGGAGACAGAAAGGGGGTTTATATTGGAGTTTTTCCAGAAGAACTCTCTCTCTCTCTCTCTCTCTCTCTCTCTCTCTCTACCTCTCTCTCTCTCTCTCTCACTCTCTCTCTCTCCCTCTCCCTCTCTCTCTCTCTCTCTCTCTCTCTCTCTCTCTCTCTACCTCTCTCTCTCTCTCTCTCTCTACCTCTCTCTCTCTCTCTCTCTCTCTCTCTCTCTCTCTCTACCACTCTCTCTCTCTCTCTCCCTCTCTCTCTCTCTCTCTCTCTCTCTCTCTCTCTCTCTCTCTCTCTCTCTCTCTCTCTCTCTCTCTCTCTCTCTCTCTCTCTCTCTCTGTTTTATTTCCCATTTTTATGGAAGTAAAAAAGAAAATCCTGCAGTTCTGCTGCAAACAGACTGAAAATATGAGGTGTGTGTTTGTGTATAAAGAATTTTCCACAGCTGGTGTAAAGATGAATAATGTGTAGCTTTGTGTTTGTGATCACAGTAACAGATGATGTAGTTGAGCGAGAGAACCAGTGGATCCCTCAGTGTAGAGATCACTAACTGCCCTCCACAACATTACCCTCATTCTACACTTACATTACCTACATTATTATTATTATTATTATTATTATTATTATTATTATTATTATTATTATTATTATTATGAAGTCTATGAAGAGGAAAGTTTCAGAGCTTTAGCGCGAGCGTGTGGCTGTGTAGAACGGTGCAGCGGTGACGTCAGAGGAAGCCGTGAGGCCAATCCTTTTCTACTTCCGGAATCGAAATCGAAAGTCAGCAGTGTGCCGTTAGAAAGAGAGAAGAAAGCGGAGTGAAGAAATTGTCCAGGTGAATTTATTATGGAATAGAAGTGAATATTGGAGGCTTCCAGAAGACAGAGTGCAGATGAAAGCAGTGAAGTGTGTGTGATGTGAGGAATAAAACACACTTCACACCGCGCTGCTACAGGAAAATAATCCACGCTGGGTGGGGTCGCGGAGGCCCGTTATAGCGCTTTCTTTTCCTCTATCATTATTTCCTCTCTTCTTCCTCTTCTACTGCACCCACTACTGCCTACTGTATTCATCAGCGCTGTGCTTTTATCTGTTTAGAGTTACACTTCAGCTCATTTACACTACAGCGCTTCTTTAAAGACAAAGCGGAAGTGTTTTCATGTGGTATCTTTCCTCATTACACACATGTCAGTAGATGTAAAGATTTCAGTGCAGGTTCTCTACAGTGGAAAAGTGTTAGATGTGATAAAGGGTTAGACAATAACAAAGCTTTAGCACAGAACAACACATTTATTCCGTCAGCAGTGTGTGAGCTGAAACTGTAACTCCAGGAAAACACCATGGAGAGAAACTGACCGATAGCGCCATCTGCTGTGTGGAACAGGAAGTTGTTCATTTTTGAGAAAGTGTAATAAAAAAAAAAAAAAAAAAGTCGTCCCGTCTCTCACAAACCTAACAGAGAGGTCTGCATGTGTACACACTGGATTTTATATTTGTTTACAGATTTGTAGAATGGAATGTATTTATGTGTGAAATATGATTTCGGCTCATATTTATTTATATTTGTGAAACAGGACATTTATTAGTTCCACCTCTGTGTTTTCTCTCTACTTCCTCTTTGTATTTGCAAATCACTTTCTATTAGTTTGAGACTCGAGTTTTCTTTTACAGAGCAGATTGTGTTTGATTGTGAAATGGGAGATTTGTTTGTTTAGTTTTGGCACAAATCCATAGGTGTGTGTGTGTGTGTGTGTGTGTGTGTGTGTGTGTGTACTGTACATATAATACTGTATATGTGTGTGTAGAGACTGATGTGTGTTGAGGTGTGTAGTAGTTAATTAATAAATCAATTCCCAAAATAATAATCACTTGCAGCCCTAATCCCTGTGTTACATCAAATAAAAATAAATAAATAAAGTAATAAAAAGCTGCTAAGACGTCTCTTCTGCTTGGTGAGATTATGGGTGCGTTTGCGAGATTAGAGAATGACTGGATTTGATTGAATTGATTATGTTTCTGTAGGATTATGAAGCTCTTGTAGCTAAACCCGTGTACTGGAACCAGTTTAGTCTTGTGTTGTTTTCTCCCCTGCACTCGTTTCATTTAGTCTGTAATGTGTGTGTGGTGTGATTTGTTCACTGTATCACTGAAACAACTGCAAAAACACCTCATGAGACAAAACCCCCTGCAGCTTGTCGTGTTGGTGAGAAACCACAAAGCGTCATAGAAACAAACAGGAAATGAGGTGATGTTAAAGCTCTTCCCTGCTGAAAACTCCAGCGTAGTGTGACCTAAACCCAATCCCAGCTGCTCACACTGGCAGCCCATCTTCTCCTGGTGCTCAGTTCTCTTCCATCCTCCTTATTACTGACTAAACTCATGGAGAAATGTTTCAGATGTTCTAATGACCTCACTGTTGTGTTCTTTAAAACAGCGTGTCTATGATGTGGGATTAGGAGCTGTGATGTAATAACTGTTTGTGTCCACCGGTCGGAGCAGCTGGGCGTGTGGGTCGGCCCGAGATGGAGTTTTCAGTGGTCATAGAGAAATCCAGACTGTTCTATAGAAGTACTGTGTGTTTTTATTGGAATTGTTGTGTGAAACAGTAAAGAAGCTGGATGTCATTACACAACATGTTAGCTGGTGAAGAAGTGCTGAAGTTGCTGGTTAGCTTCGTGAGCTTTTAAGCAGATTAACAGTGTGAAAGTGAAAGTGAGGGCAGTTGATGCTAATCCACACAGTAAGGTAGTAAACAGTGCAGTATGTCTGAATACTACACCACTATACTCACTGCTACTAGAAGCTGGTGTGTTATTATGACTGGAGGTGAGTCCACACTGACGCTGGGGTCTGCTGTCGCTTTTTATTTTTATTATTTTATCTTACTAACATGAAGAGAGAGAGTAAAGAGAGGCTGGTGAGGGAACGAGTGTTTATAGCTGCTATAACGTTAGTTATATTTCATACCTGAGTTACAGATTAATGCTTTTAAAATGTACTGAATTCCAGTAAATTCCAGGTTTAATGATAAAATGTTGGTGTGAGTCCATTTCTCTCTCCTGCTTTATTCTCCACCTGTGCAGTACTGATGGTGGTGTTGTGTCTCCTCAGCCATGCAGTCCTGCAGCATTCATCACTGTGTCCTGTTCTTACTCACCCTCACATTCACCACTGGTAAGTGTCATTTCACTCTCACTGCTCACTCTCACTGCTCACTCTCACTGTACACTCTCACTGTACACTCTCACTGTACACTCTCACTGCACACTCTCACTGCTCACTCTCACTGCTCACTGCTCACTCTCACTGCACACTCTCACTACTCACTCTCACTGTACACTCTCACTGCTCACTCTCACTGCTCACTCTCACTGTACACTCTCACTGCACACTCTCACTGCACACTCACTGCACACTCTCACTGCACACTCTCACTGCACATTCTCACTGCACACTCTCACTGCTCACTCTCACTGTACACTCTCACTGCACACTCTCACTGCACACTCTCACTGCTCACACTCACTGTACACTCTCACTGCACACTCTCACTGCTCACTCTCACTGTACACTCTCACTGCACACTCTCACTGCACACTCTCACTGCTCACTGTACACTCTCACTCTCACTGTACACTCTCACTGCACACTCACTCTCACTGTACACTCTCACTGCACACTCTCACGGTACACTCTCACTGCTCACTGCACACTCTCACTGCACACTCTCACTGCTCACTGTACACTCTCACTCTCACTGTACACTCTCACTGCACACTCACTCTCACTGTACACTCTCACTGCTCACTCTCACTGCTCACTCTCACTGCACACTCTCACTGCTCACTCTCACTGTACACTCTCACTGCACACTCTCACTGCACACTCTCACTGTACACTGTACACTCTCACTCTCACTGCACACTCTCACTCTCACTGTACACTCTCACTGCTCGCTGTACACTCTCACTGCACACTCTCACTGCTCACTCTCACTGCTCGCTGTACACTCTCACTCTCACTGCACACTCTCACTGCACACTCACTCTCACTGTACACTCTCACTGTACACTCTCACTGCACACTCTCACAGTACACTCTCACGGCTCACTCTCACTGCACACTCTCACTGCTCACTGCACACTCTCACTGCTCACTGTACACTCTCACTCTCTCTGCACACTCTCACTGTACACTCTCACTGCACACTCTCACTGTACACTCTCACTGCTCGCTGTACACTCTCACTGCACACTCTCACTGCTCACTCTCACTGCTCGCTGTACACTCTCACTCTCACTGTACACTCTCACTGCACACACTCACTGCTCACTGTACACTCTCACTGCACACTCTCACTGTACACTCTCACTGCTCACTGTACACTCTCATTGCTCGCTGTACACTCTCACTGCACACTCTCACTGTACACTCTCACTGCTCACTGTACACTCTCATTGCTCGCTGTACACTCTCACTGCACACTCTCACTGCTCACTGTACACTCTCACTGCTCGCTGTACACTCTTACTGCACACTCTCACTGTACATTCTCACTGCTCACTGCACACTGTGCACTCTCACTGCTCACTCTCACAGCTCACTCTCACTGCACTCTCACTGCACTCTCACTGCGCACAGTCACCGCATACTCTCACTGCACACTCTCACTGCTCACTGCGCACTCTTACTGCTCACACTCACTGCACACTCTCACTGCGCACTCTCACTGCTCACTCTCACTGCACACTCTCACTGTACACTTTCACTGCTCACTCTCACTGTGCACTCTCACTCTAATTGTAAACTCTTACTCTTACTGCACACTGTAATATTAAGTACATCACTACACCGTGTCATTAGTGTTTATCCATCTTATTTAGTGCACTTCATGAGATTTGGGACACGGCCCTGAATTTTCTCTGAATGTGTTTTGAGTTCACACCTGCAGCAGTCAGATTAATCCACACGGTGGAAAAGAGCGCAGTTCTATCACTTTATTGTTCAGTTTAAAGCTAAAATCATCTTCATAGTTTTGTCCTTGACATAAAGGGTTTATTCTCTCTTTCAGCTCCTGTATCAGCTGATGTCTGTTCTATCCAGGCGAAGCTTCATCAGCCTGTGACTCTCTCATGTGAACATCAATGTACTGGTGAGGCCAAATGGAATTTGCTGTATAATCGAGATGTTGTCTTCGCTCGGTGTGATCAGACATCATGCAGGTCAGTGGTGAAGGGATATGAAATGTCTCATGATCAGTACCAGAAGGGAGATCTCTCTCTCACCATCACTGCAGCTAATTACAGTATGAGGAACACGTACGCGTGTGAATGTGGCAACAGGGACTTCTCTACATGGCGCCTCAGAATTGAGAGTAAGTGTCTTTATCTCTTCTACTGCTGATAAAACATTCACTCTGAATTATTGGGGTCACATTCAGAGTTAAGAGCACAGTTAGGATTTAATCCTGAAATTACACACATCAGTATTCAGACCTCAGATGTAACTACACACTTAAGCGCTATTCAGAAATTACGTGAGAGTTACGCAAGCAGGGGGCGGAGTTTATCTAAAACAGAGGCTTTATTTAGCACAGAGCAGATCAGAGGTGACGTCTTAATTAGAGACTCTGTTAATTATGAATTAAATTATGGATTAACTTAAAAATAAAACAAATAAAAATAATTAAAAATGAATGTTAAGTTTTCTTTACAGTAGAGTTCATCGAATTACCACAAACACTGAGATAATTTTATTAATGCAGCACATCAACATAGTGAATTAGAGATAAAATCTCCTGCATCTCACACACTACAATTTCATCACCTCCATTTAGTGTCTCATAGCTTCATTAATTCATGCTGTTGGAGAATAAATGTAATTCGTGATTAATGTGATAATTACAGCTAGTACTATTCATTCAGCCTCAAACAGTGGATTCAGAAAGTATTCACACCCCTTTACTTGTTACACACTTTATTTTGTTGTAGATTTGATGTTGAATGGATATTACTGACATTTTACCCATCAGTCTGCACTTAATTACCCATAATGACCAAGTGAAAACATGTTTTTAGATGTTTTTAAACTTAAAAATTAAAACTCAAACACTGAAATCTCTTTTTATTTTTACACTGTCTCTCACTTTTACGTCGTATTACATTCAACTAGTGCTGCAACAACTAATCAATAAAATCGATAATAATCGATAATTAAAATAATTGATAATGAATGTCATTATGGATCACTTGGGTCTGTGACGTCACTGTGGAGAACCCCGTCACTGACGTCACTGTGGAGAACCCCGTCACTGACGTCACTGTGGAGAACCACGTCACTGTGGAGAACCCCGTCACTGACGTCACTGTGGAGAACCCCTCACTGACGTCACTGTGGAGAACCACGTCACTGTGGAGAACCCCGTCACTGACGTCACTGTGGAGAACCCCATCACTGACGTCACTGTGGAGAACCACGTCACTGTGGAGAACCCCGTCACTGACGTCACTGTGGAGAACCCCTCACTGACGTCACTGTGGAGAACCACGTCACTGTGGAGAACCCCGTCACTGACGTCACTGTGGAGAACCCCGTCACTGACGTCACTGTGGAGAACCCCTCACTGACGTCACTGTGGAGAACCCCGTCACTGACGTCACTGTGGAGAACCCCGTCACTGACGTCACTGTGGAGAACCCCTCACTGACGTCACTGTGGAGAACCCCGTCACTGACGTCACTGTGGAGAACCCCGTCACTGACGTCACTGTGGAGAACCCCGTCACTGACGTCACTGTGGAGAACCACGTCACTGTGGAGAACCCCTCACTGACGTCACTGTGGAGAACCCGTCACTGACGTCACTGTGGAGAACCCCTCACTGACGTCACTGTGGAGAACCACGTCACTGTGGAGAACCCGTCACTGACGTCACTGTGGAGAACCCCTCACTGACGTCACTGTGGAGAACCCCTCACTGACGTCACTGTGGAGAACCCGTCACTGACGTCACTGTGGAGAACCCCGTCACTGACGTCACTGTGGAGAACCACGTCACTGTGGAGAACCCGTCACTGACGTCACTGTGGAGAACCCCTCACTGACGTCACTTCACAATGGTGTAAAACTCATTTCTGTGAATAAAACACGTGAGAAACAGCGGAGGTCACAGAGTGAGCTGCTGAGGGAAAAGTGCAGCATCCAGGTCCTAATCATCAGAATGTTTTATATGAAATTCTTCAAACAAACTAAGTGTATTAACGTGGCTTGTCGTGTCAGAGTCTGCGACAGATGCGTGTGCTGTTTAATGTTGATGAGTGATGAGTTACTGCAGAACATCAACCTCTTACCAGGTAACACTTAGTTTCTGCTTTTGTTTTTCCTCTTCTTCTTCTTTTCTTAGCATTTTTATATAGTGATATAAATTCTGCTTTAAAGCTTGTGGACAATCAGCTGATTTTTTTTTTGTTTTCAAAATATAATGTTAATATATATAGTTTTTAAAATCCTGTGCACAATGTATATCATATATAAATAAGCAAATAAAAATTAGCCTTTTAATCCAACTAATCGATTAATCGAAGAAATAATCGACAGATTCATCGATTATCAAAATAATCGTTAGTTGCAGCCCTACATTCAACATCAAACTAAAAACCCCTCTTTCCTTCTTCAGTCCACTTTGTTTGTTCCTGATTTCTGCAGGTGTGAACTACACACAAGTGATTTTAATAATCTGAATGTGGAGATCAGAAAATCCACTTAAGCAGCTGCGTAACTCGACTCTGAACACCAGCAACTTTCCCCCTGGGAATACTGACCTAACCTTTGAACTTTAGCTGTCGACTCTGAATAAATACAGCTGAATGTTTTTTTCTCCTCAGCCGTGTTCTCAGCAGTTCAGAAGAAACCTGGTGAAGATCTGATCCTGGATTTGTCCGTACCAGAGCCAGTGGAGGTGATTTATACAAGCAGAGATTCAGCTGATGGTGAACAGATCTGCACTGTGACTCAACGCTCACTACAGTGTAAAGCTGAATACACACACAGAACATCACTCAGTTACCCAGAGCTCACACTGAGAAACGTGATGCACAGTGATAGTGGAAGTTACACCATCAGGGACACGAGGAATAATGAAGACATTCGTGTGTACGCCGTCTCTGTGGCAGGTACGTCTCAGTGTGATGTGTAATGAAGGGGTTAAACAGTGAATTATGGGAAACGTTATATTCTGTGGTGAGTTCATTGAACTCTATAATTCACACACTGTGGTGTTCAGCCTTCTTACACAATTACACACCAATTTACATGAATGTGTTTGTGGAGTTTAAGTTATTAGGCAGCACTCAGAGCATTCAGAGTCAAATTTACTCCTTCAGTTTCAGCATTTTATTGATAAGTAGCTCTTTAACCTGTGAACCTTTACAGAGGTCAGATCTAGAACCTTCTCTCTAGAGGAACTCTAAAAGGAGAACTCCACCCTGAACAGCTTAGATATTCATTTTTATAAGGAACATCTTCAGTGACCTCCAAGATTTATTTTATACTGAAGCTCTGAGTCTTTTAGTGGAAACATCTTTCATGGACATGTGGGTGTGTTTTCACTTTAGTTAATAGTTTACAAAACTTCAGCTTTAATCCTCATACTGCCATCACACTCCTCATCTCCTAGATCGCTAACTAGCCTAGCCCATTCTCTTACATAACTCTGTGTCCTATAGCTGCAGTGCATTCTGGGACTTTGAGTCCAGCGATTGCTGGAGGTTGAAATATGAGGTTGAAGCTGCTGGAAAACGCTGAGTGAGAAAGAAACTCTTGCTGTTGTGTGTTTAGGAGCTAACAGTGATTTCACATTATTACACTGTGTGTGTGTGTGTGTGTGTGTGTGTGTGTGTGTGTACGCTCATTGTGTGTGTGTGTGTGTGTGTGTGTACGCTATGTAACGTCTGAACGTATCAAACTGATTTCTGAATGAACCTGGATTTAGCAAAGAAATTTCTCTGTCTCCTTGAGCTGTGAATCCTTATCTAACCTCCTCACCAGATGCCATCGGAATGCGACACGACCCCCCCTCTTCAGACACAAACACACACACACAATGCACACGCCCATGCACACACACAATGTAAGAATTTCTTTTGAATGTAACATGTAATTATATGTAATTATTTGATGCCTAAATAGTGTGATGTTACCTTGTTTACATACATTGTGTGTTTATGTAACATAACTATAATGATTTTAGATAGTCTTAACTTAGGATATTATTTTAAATGTCTGTAACCATGTTTTATTTGTAATATTCTTTATAAGTCCATCGAATTTGGTGTGTGGTTAATCGTCTTGCGATACCCTGATTGATTATGCATATCATATTGCAATGGGATACATTATTTCATGCTTTTTCTTAATTTCACACATAATACGGTTTAAACCGGCTCCTCCCTGGACATGCAAATTCGGGTCTGAGACCAGACAAAGAGAGTTCATCCCGCCAACAAATCCAACTTCCTGATTGGCCAATAGCCCAAAGAGGCGTGTGTGTTGGTGTTGTCTTTAAAACAACACCACGCTTTGAAACTCTCTTCTCTCTTCAGTCTCTCTTCACTCTCTTCAACTTCACTTCTACACTCTTTCCGGCTTCTCTCCCAAGAGGAAGCCAGGATCTCTCTCTCCCGGACAAAAGATGCAACCGCCTCACGGCCCACGCCTTTTCAAACGGCACGACGAACCAGCGAACTCTACACGACCTCGCGCGAACTTTCAAACCGAAGCTATGCAAGTATAGTTAATGGATCTATATCTGCGTTTAAGATTGTACCCCTGTTTACAGGAGATTTAAGTTCGTTGCTGGTTTTGAAAAAGGCTAATTAGTTGTGTTTTTGTCTGCCATTCCCTTTTACTTCATTACTTTCTCTCTATACCTTTTCTTTCCTTGTATATAGATGTACATATGTATGTTTTGCTTAGAGTTAGTCGTGTGTATCCATAGTTACATCTAGTTATTAAAATCTATTGTCCCATGCTTGATTTGTCTCTGTTTTTTCACGTGATGAGTCAATTAAACGCTGTGAGTCTCGCTACCCGCTCTGGAAACGGAGATTTCCTTCCTGGCCAGAAGGATAAACTCCCTCTTTAGAGTTCATAATTCCAAACTAGACTACAGCTAATCCTAAAAGCTGATCTAGACCACATACATAGTTATAATTAATTATAATCCCTTGTAGTTAATTATCTATATGTATATGTGCACATACATGAATTCCCTTTCATGGCTGATGTATATTTATAACTGGTCACAACACGCGTTGATTAGATATATAGATATATTTCACGCCAGTCGAGCTAATTCCTTATATAAATTGGAGAATAATTTAAACGTGTTAAACATCTTTTAATTCGTTATATAAATTGTAACTGGTGGAGAATAATTTTAAATGTTGCAGATTCATCCGAGTTACTACACATTCTGGTAGATAACGCGGACACGCTTTAAAACTCGTCTCCTTTAAAAAGGTGCGTTGAATCCAAGCGTGCACTTCTGTCTCATTCTTCATGTTAAAAGTTGATCCATTTCATTATTCTGGTGGAAAAGAATAATGCTAGTAATGATTGATACGTTACAGCTAATTTTGTGTGTGTGTGTGTGTGTGTGTGTGTGTGTGTGTGTGTGTGTGTGTGCTCGTTGTGTGTGTGTGTGTGTGTGTGTGTGTGTTGTAGGGTTAACTAAGGGGATGACTGCACTGATAGTGCTGCTGGGGCTGCTGGTGCTGCTGGTGCTGCTGGGGCTGTTGTCACTGGTGATCTTCGGAGTGGTGAGGTTCAGAAAGATAGCAACTAATCGGAAGTTCAGAAAGGTAAGAGTAACTGTGTGTGTAAAAGAAGTATAAAATAAAAATGTAATGATTGTTATGAATGATTTAACGTGCCTTTACTAGATCAGAACATCTGACACGTCCTTTTAAACATGGTGTGTATTTTATTTCTCTGTGTGTTTAAAAAGAGCGAGTGCTTCCTGGAGCGTCTTTATACTGAAGAAAAAACACAAAGCCTCTTTTCCCACAGGATCTAAAACCCAGTCTTTAGCCACATGTCCATTCAGACGGGATGAATATTACCTGGAGTTCTTTCTACTGCTCAGTTTATAGAAGGGAGAATCCACTGTCATCTTTCCAGACACGTACACACACCTTCTGTAAAATACTACTGATGTGACGGATTCAGACTAAAATCCCAGAGATACTTCAGGAATAATTCCATCACGCACCTCCACATGGAACAGAGAGAGAGATCTTTAAGGAAGTGTTTTTCCATCAGATCTCTTCCACTGTCAGTGTTTATCAGGTTGTTATGAGCTGAAAGTGAGAGCAGCTGTGAGGAAAGATGATCTGCTGAGCCGGTAAACATAATGTGTATTGTGGAAAAGTCAGCATTGAGGGAACTTCTCCACTTCTCCACCGTGACTAACACTAACACCCTACTCATCATTAGAGACATGCAGGTCTCAGGTGGGTTTGTGGTGTGGAAGATGAGGAGGAGAAGCAGAATGTGGTAGTAACTCGGTCCAGTTCTTCTCTGGTCTTCATTTTAGAGTAGAGATGTTTGGTGTGCTAATGATTTGGTCTTTTTGAATCCCACACACCGAGTCATTTCTTTTAGCAAGTTTCTGCTGATGAGTTCAGACTGACTGACATTAGCAGCAGCCAATCGGCACACAGCCGTTTTCTACATGAGTGTCCATCACACACTCACTGGCCACTTTATTCAGCCTGGGTTCTTTGTAGGATGAGATGAAATGAGGATTTCAGGTGTTGAAATCGTTCCTCCGAGGTTCTGCTCCATGTGGACATCATGATCACATCACATCATTCCTGCAGCTTTGTCAGCTGCACACTCGTGCTGTGGATCTCCTGCTGTAGCACATCCTAAAGCTTCTCTGTTGAAGTCAGATCTGTTGACTAGGGAGGACAGTGAAGTTCCCTCAATTCATCATAGTGTTCATGGAACCGGTTTGAGACGACTTGTGCTGTGAGACATGGAGTGTTATCGTGCTGGAAGTAGTCGTTAGAAGATGGTAAATCATGGCTGTAAAGCGATGCAGGTGATCAGCAACAACACTCAGACAGGCTGCTTCATTTAGACAAAGCTCCATTGGTGTTAAGAGGCCCAATGTGTGCCAAGAGAACATTCCCCACACCATTACACTACCTCCACCAACCTGACTTGTTCACAGAGAACAGGCTGGCTTCATGGATTCATGCTGTTGATGCCAAACTCCAACACTTCTGCATGTTGCAGGAGAAATTGAGCTTCATCAGACCTGCTGCTGGTTTTCCAGTCTTTACCTGTGTGTGTGTGTGTGTGTGTGTGTACTAGGGTTGTACCAGATTTTCACAAGTACCGGTAGTACTGAGTAGAAAAAAAACATCCTCGTTATTGTTTACTTAATGATTAGCATACGTGCATGTAACGCTAATACACTCACATGTCCATATTAACCATTTCATTCTTTTAAAAACATCCACAGCCCCATCAGGGGACCGCCGTGTTGTTAACAACCTTTAACTCCAACCTTTAACTCCAAAATTTGTGTACTGACTATATATATGTATGGTGTGTGTGTGTACTTGGTGTGTGTGTGTGTGTGTACTGACTATGTATATGTATGGTGTGTGTGTGTGTGTACTGACTATGTATATGTATGGTGTGTGTGTGTGTACTGACTCTATATATATATATATATATATGTATGGTGTGTGTGTGTACTGACTATATATATATGTAAGGTGTGTGTGTGTGTGTGCTGACTCTCTCTCTCTCTCTCCGTCTCTCTCTCTCTCTATATATATATATATATATATATATATATATATATATATATATATATATATATATATATATATATATGTGTGTGTGTGTGTGTGTGTGTGTGTGTGTGTGTGTGTGTGTGTGTACTGACTGTCTGTATATGTTTGGTGTGTGTGTGTGTACTGACTCTCTATATATATATATATGTAAGGTGTGTGTGTGTGTGTGTGTGTGTGTGTGTGTACTGACTCTATATATATATGTAAGGTGTGTGTGTGTGTGTGTACTGACTCTGTATATATATATATATATATATATATATATGTGTAAGGTGTGTGTGTGTGTGTGTGTGTGTGTGTGTGTGTGTGTGTACTGACTGTCTGTATATGTTTGGTGTGTGTGTGTGTACTGACTCTATATATATATATATATGTAAGGTGTGTGTGTGTGTGTGTGTGTACTGACTCTATATATATATGTATGGTGTGTGTGTGTGTGTGTACTGACTATGTATATGTATGGTGTGTGTGTGTGTGTGTGTGTGTGTGAGAGAGAGAGTGTGTGTGTGTGTGTGTGTGTACAGCGGTGAGAGCCAGTTACATTTACTCTTATGTTACATTACATTATATAAACTTTATCATCTTTTACCTTTATATTATTCTGTAGGATACTAACACAACTTTATTGTGTAGGAGATAAGGTGTGTGTGTGTGAGATAAGGTGTGTGTGTGTGTGTGTGTGTGTGTGTGTGTGTGGTTGTGTGTGTGTTGGAGCACTTCCTCTTCTGTGCAGTATGAATCTGAGCAGAGTTGAGACTTGATGTTTGAGCAGTAATTAGAGAAGAAGAATTGTTCTGTGTGAACAATATATATATATGTAAGGTGTGTGTGTGTGTGTGTGTGTGTGTGTGTGTGTGTACTGACTCTATATATATATGTATGGTGTGTGTGTGTGTGTGTACTGACTATGTATATGTATGGTGTGTGTGTGTGTGTGTACTGACTCTATATATATACGTATGGTGTGTGTGTGTGTGTGTGTGTGTGTGTGTGTGTGCATACTGACTCTATATGTATATATGCATGGTGTGTGTGTGTGTGTGTGTGTGTGTACTGACTGTCTGTATATATATGGTGTGTGTGTGTGTACTGACTCTATATATATATATATATATATGTATGGTGTGTGTGTGTGTGTGTACTGACTCTATATATATACGTATGGTGTGTGTGTGCATACTGACTCTATATGTATATATGCATGGTGTGTGTGTGTGTGTGTGTGTGTGTGTGTGTGTACTGACTCTATATGTATATATGTATGGTGTGTGTGTGTGTGTGTGTGTGTGTGTGTACTGACTATATATATATATATATATATATATATATATATATATATATATATATATATATGTAAGGTGTGTGTGTGTGTGTGTGTGTGTGTACTGACTCTATATATATATATATATATATGTATGGTGTGTGTGTGTGTGTGTACTGACTATGTATATGTATGGTGTGTGTGTGTGTGTGTGTGTGCATACTGACTCTATATGTATATATGCATGGTGTGTGTGTGTGTGTGTGTGTGTGTACTGACTCTATATATATATATATATATATATATATATATATATATATATATATATATATATATGTATGGTGTGTGTGTGTGTGTGTACTGACTCTATATATATACGTATGGTGTGTGTGTGTGTGTGTGTGTGCATACTGACTCTATATGTATATATGCATGGTGTGTGTGTGTGTGTGTGTGTGTGTACTGACTCTATATATATATATGTATGGTGTGTGTGTGTGTGTGTGTGTGTGTGTACTGACTATATATATATATATATATATATATATATATATATATATATATATATATATATATGTAAGGTGTGTGTGTGTGTGTGTGTACTGACTCTATATATATATATATGTATGGTGTGTGTGTGTGTGTGTACTGACTATGTATATGTATGGTGTGTGTGTGTGTGTGTGTGTGTGTGTACTGACTCTATATATATATGTATGGTGTGTGTGTGTGTGTGTGTGGTGTGTACTGACTCTATATATATATATGTATGGTGTGTGTGTGTGTGTGTGTGTGTGTGTGTGTGTGTGTGTGGTGTGTACTGACTCTATATATATATATGTATGGTGTGTGTGTGTGTGTGTGTGTGTGTGTGTGTGTGTGTGTGTGTGTGTACTGACTCTATATATATATATGTATGGTGTGTGTGTGTGTGTGGTGTGTACTGACTCTATATATATATATGTATGGTGTGTGTGTGTGTGTGTACTGACTGTCTGTATATGTTTGGTGTTTACTGAGCAGGTGATATTGAAGATGAATGAGGTGGAGTGGATTTTAAAGGACTTCACAGATGATGTATCTGAACAGAATCTCTCCCCTTTGACACGGTCCAACAAGTACACAGATGTGGAATCGTATCTGGATTTGATTGACACTTGGTGCAGTGAGACGAGAGTGGAGCTAAAAACCTCCAATAAGCAGACCAGGGATGGAGCGAAAGCCCCCAGACTGATTGATGTTATGGATACATTTTTTTTTTTTAATCATGTCGAAAAGTGGTGTGAAGATAAGAAGAAAGAGCTGAAGAAATACCAAGAGGAACTGCAGGCCGCTGAGAGAGAAAAGAACAAGGGAGAAGGAGATGAGGGCACATCACTGCACCCTCCTGTTTAACCTACACACCATGATACAGAAACATATAGGATGCAGAAAACATGACCACACACACACACACACAGACACACACACATACACACACACACACACACACACACACACACACACACACACACACAGATAAACACACACACACATACACACACACACACACAGACAAACACACACAGATAAACACACACACACACACACACACACACACACAGACAAACACACACACACACACAGACAAACACACACACACACACACACACACAGACAAACACACACACACACACACACACACACAGACAAACACACACACACACACACACACACACACAGATAAACACACACACACACACAAACACACAGACACACACACATACACACACACACACACACACACACACAGATAAACACATACACACAGACAAACACACACACACAGACAAACACACACAGATAAACACACACACACACACACACAGACAAACACACACACACACAGACAAACACACACACACACACAGACAAACACACACACACAGACAAACACACACACACACACACACACGCACAGACAAACACACACACACACACACACACAGACAAACACACACACACACACAAGCTGTAAAACTAGCAAGCAGCAGCCTGATGGAGTTTCTATCATCATCCACAACCCAATCACCAGATTCATGAGGAAATACATCAACATCCTTACTCTATTATACTCTGTATTAGTCTGTGTGTGTGTGTGTGTGTGTGTGTGTGTGTGTGTGAGAGAGAGAGTGTGTGTGTGTGTGTGTGTGTGTGTGTGTGTGTGTGTACAGCGGTGAGAGCCAGTTACATTTACTCTTATGTTACATTACATTATATAAACTTTATCATCTTCTACCTTTATATTATTCTGTAGGATACTAACACAACTTTATTGTGTAGGAGATAAGGTGTGTGTGTGTGAGATAAGGTGTGTGGGTGTGTGTGTGTGTGTGTGTGTGTGTGTGTGTGTGTGTGTGTGTGTGTGTGTGGTTGTGTGTGTGTTGGAGCACTTCCTCTTCTGTGCAGTATGAATCTGAGCAGAGTTGAGACTTGATGTTTGAACAGTAATTCGAGAAGAAGAATTCTTCTGGCTTGTGTGTGAACAATATCCAACATCATTCTTTATTATTTCTTTGTTATTTCTTTATTATTTCTTTATTATTTCGTGTATAATCCGAGGTCACAAGGGAGAAGTCAGACCTCAGCACCCCACCCTTGGTTGGAGCAGAGTGGGGGCCATATTGCAGTAGTCAGGAACGCATAAGGAGCCAGTGTCCAGATTGTGAGAAGGTGCTGAAGTGCCACATAGACAATAGGCTAATCTGGTTTAGCAGCATAGCTGTAAAATCTGACTCCTCCGCTGTGGCCGATCAGTGTCGAGTGTTTTGTTAGAAGTTCTGTAATCTTCTGGAAATGATCAGTGTTCTATAAACTAAGTGCTGAATCCAGAGTGTTGGAGGACTTTGGTGATTTGAACTGATCTCTTCCCCAGCCCTGAACAAAAACAACTTTTACTCACACACTCGCACGGTTCCAGCTCTTACTTTAGTCACACGTTCTTATCACACAACATTTACACTTTTTGTGTAGGAGCTCGACAGTTGAAGGTTGGAGAAGTTCTAAATAAAACACTTGGGGGCGTGTTATAGAAAAATAATCCACAACAGGCTGGTGTGATGCGGCCCGACACAAAGTGGAGTTCATCCTGAAGCTGATTATTTTCCTACAACAGCACGTCTCCAAGGGGTTTATTTCTCTTATAGCACTGCAGTTTACTATTTTACCATTTATTAAAGAACAACACGTCATCCTTTATCTTTTTATAGTTACGTTTAATGTTGAGGAACAAGAGAATCAACACCTTCTGACCAATCACAATCCAGAACTCAATAACACCTGGTAGCACAGGAACTACATTTCTATGCAGATGTTCCACAACATTAAATGTAACTATAAAAAGATAAAGAAGGATGTTGTTCTTTAATACACTTCAGAAACTGATGGAAAACCTACAAGTGACTACAAAACAACAGCCTCTGCTGCCTCAGGATTATCTCTGAATATAAATAAGTGTGAGCTTCTCACCATCAAGCCAGAGTGATTTGATTCTATAAGATTCCAGTTAAACTCAAAGGCATCTATTTAAGTCTTGTGATCTCAGCAGACGATGATGTTAGACGTAACCTAAACTCTAAACCTGTCACTGATACAGAAACCATTCAGTCTGTGGCTCTCGAGAGACCGAACTTTAAAAGGGAGAAGAATAACTTACGAAGCTCTCTCCTTGTATGCTGACGCTTCTATAAGTAAGTCCACAGACCAAATGCTCCTCAGGTTTTTATGGAAGAATAAGACTCGCTATATAAAGCAGTCTGGAGTTATGAATACAGTAGATAATGATGGGCTTCATTTTCTTGATTTGACAGTTTCTCTCCAACCCAGGATCCATCTGGAATTTCATCCCAAACTATATCTGCTCCAAACCTGAAGGACTGACCCTTTTTATTCAAGTTAGAACTGTGATATTCCTTCTAAAGATGAATCTTTATTCTTGAAGACCTGGTTTAGTAATAATACCTTATTAGCTACACATTTGTTCAATTCTCACTGATTTCTTCTTAAATGTAATGAATGTTTATCCATGTGTAATGTCCCAGGTGAAAGTATTTGCTGTGGTCAGAGATACTGTTCATCCATGTGTTATTAAGCTTCTGGGAGAAACCACTGAAACATCCAGCTGTTGTGTTCTTTCTTCTTGTATTGTGTAGCTTATGGTCACCTTATTGTACAGATTTGGATGGAAATCTGTATTGTTGTGCACTGTTACCATGGTAAACGTTATCATGTAAACAAACAAACAAACAGTAAAAAGATATAGTGTTGAGATGTTGGACACTCAGTGGGGAAAGATTATATTCTGCTTCATGGATATTAAATCAATTAAATAAATCTAATTATTTGTAATAAATCAGTTCACAAAATATTCGCTCTGTTTTCTCCAACGATATTTAATTCCTTTTAGTCTAATCCACAGTCAGTGTGTGTGTGTGTGTGTGTGTGTGTGTGTGTGTGTGTGTGTGTGACGGTATCCAGGTGGAGTGATGACGTCACAGGAAGTCCGGAATCGAAAGCGAACAGTGTAAGAGGGAGTGAAGAGCTTCTCCTGGTGAGTTTATTACAGATTGCGGGTTAAAACACGGAAATGTGTTTAATGTGTTAATACAGAACTGTAATGTTAATATACTCTCATTATTTTAATGCGAACTGCACGTAAATAAACTGGAAATTTCACAACATTAAATGTCTTCCCTGCTGAAAAATCCAGCTCCGTCTGTACTGGCGGTTCTGGGAAGGGGCGGGGCTGTTGTGGGGGCGTGGTTGTTAAGGAAGTCGGCGGGGGGCGGGGTTGGAAGAAAGTGAAACGAGGTGTGATTCACACTAGAAAAATAAGAAGTAAGAACAAAATAAGAGCGAAAACGAAATAAAAATGGGGAAATGAACGTTTCTGTGTTTATCCCAGTGTTCTCCCTCACTCCTGTAACTCTAACACTGGTAATGTTCATGAATAATGTAACTCAGAATATCCCATTTATATCATCTTATATATCTGTATAATGTAATGTAGCTCATCATTAAACACATCATGACAGTGACATGACACTCGTTTTAACTCTATAGTTCTCTCTGTAATAAATTAAAACCAGGACATAGTGTTTGCAGGGCTAAAATATATAAAGTTAATTACTTAGCCCACTGCTCTCCTATAACCAACGACGGAAATAGATGCAGCGAAGGTTAATGTGTGTTTTAATGTATGATTTAAATATCTGACTCCATTAGAATAATCTTCTAGTTAGTGCTAGAAGTGTTAGCACTCAGTGTTCTACTGATATTTACTCCTGAGCGGATTCGAGCGAAGCTTTCATTAAAATGACGTTCCTACGTCAGAGACTTTCATGTAGTTTCTCCATTAAACCATTATTTTGTTAGCTCAGAGGTTTCTATCAGCGTGCAAGCCTAGGCCTTTCCTATCTTACTTATCAGAGGTTCTGTTTAAACTTGCAAGTATCAGCCTTTACTTTTGGCTTGTCAGAGGTTGACCTTAAACGTGTCTAACGTATTATACACTTTTAGTTTAAGAAGCTATTCATAATAAGAATACCAAACATAGACACAGAGTATTTAGAAATAGGAAAACAAATGGATTTAATATGAGATCACAATTAAAAGATACATAAAATAGAGACAAGAGTAACTTACAGGATTACAGTCAGTGTCACGGACCGAGGAAGCAGGATGGAAAAGCATAATGTTCTTTACCAAGCAGATCCTTTTATAACCCTGAGCCTCTTTGAAATGTATAGTGACCAGGATACCGAATGGAGATGAAACCATGTGTTTTAGGGCAGGGTGGACCCCATGGTGTTTTAGGGCGGGGTTCTCTCACTTTAAGGAGCTGTATGTTAATTAAGTTCCCGAGAATGAGTTCATGCAAACCAGGGGGTGCCTGTGTGTGTGTGTGTGTGTGTGTGTGTGTGTGTGTGTGTGTGTGTGTGTGTAAAGAGCACATATTACAACATATATTGTAAATGTTATTTCCTAAACTATATGATATTTATGATATCACCACATCGTTCACCATGAAATATGGATACAAATGACACCAAACCTGCCCTGAGGAATACTGTAATTAAACACAGTTTAGACCAGTTTTAGTTCACCTGGTGTCTGAAACATTCCTGATCATTTTAACCTTAATCACATTACTGCCACAATTTTAGAAATCTACTACATGTTCTTCTTCCAAAGGAAGAGTCAGACACAGGAAGTCAGACAGAGGTGTAGCTGAGGAAGAGATCAGACTCCAGCTCCACTCAAATATTTTCCTGATGCTTATTAAAATACTTGCTTAACACACACACACACACACACACACACACACACACACACACACACACACACACACACACACACACGCCTTTCATGAACATCATTAAAGCAGCATTTTATTCAGTGTGAAATAACATGTTTCACGCAGTAACTGTATTATAATGCTGTGTTAGAGATTTTGTAATTACATTATTATTGGTTTATTTTCTTTAAAACAGCTGGAGTCTGAGTAGCTGTAATTTACTAATGATCTCCATCCTCCAGTTTGAGGAACTCAGCCACTCAGACTGGAATTTTCAGTGCAGTTATCTGAAGTTATAGTTCATGATGAAGCAGTGACTCCTTTTCTTTCTTTCCTTTTTTTTCATTTTTAAAAAATGTGGACGTTTGATGTTTGTTTTGGCTTGTGTCTTAATGTTTGTGGTTGTTGGTTAAACGTGTCCGCTGCTTGCCGGTTGTGGTGGAGCTCCATGGCACCGTGGCCGTGTGGACTGTGTGGACGTACCAGCCTAGGTCTTCAGTGGAGATGTGAGAAGTTTTCAGTCATCGTTCAGACCTGTTGATCTGTTGTAGCATGGATGTGCAGTAATGTGAACTTGACAACAACAAACAAGGAAATAATGTCATGGAAATCATGAGTCGTATTTATGATGAGGATATATGATATGTATGAGGAGAATGTTTAACCACTGTGTTTATGACAAATTTATGCTTGAAATGGTACAAGGTCAGAAATAAGTGAAGTGTTCAGTGTTTAAAGCTAATTAGCGCTCTGTAACTCCTCAGAACAGAGCTGTAGGTTCTTACCAGCACACACACACACACACACACACACACACACACACACACACACACACACACACACACATTCTGTAGGAGAGGAGTGGAAAAGTGTGAGCCCACATGATGATGACACTATAACACACTGCTGATGAATTCTGATTGGTCAGAAGGTGTTGATTAATCACAGGTTTATATTAATGTGCTTGTTCTAATATGTTATCGTTTCTATGGTAACAGCTCGTTCACAGGGACTCGTAGTGCGGACGCTCCTCATGAACAGATTTAAAAACGTGTTGGTGTGAGTCCATTTCTCTCTCCTGCTTTATTCTCCACCTGTGCAGTACTGATGGTGGTGTTGTGTCTCCTCAGCCATGCAGTCCTGCAGCATTCATCACTGTGTCCTGTTCTTACTCACCCTCACATTCACCACTGGTAAGTGTCATTTCACTCTCACTGCTCACTCTCACTGCTCACTCTCACTGCTCACTCTCACTACTCACTCTCACTGTACACTCTCACTGTACACTCTCACTGCTCACTCTCACTGCTCACTCTCACTGCTCACTCTCACTGTACACTCTCACTGCTCACTCTCACTGTACACTCTCACTGTACACTCTCACTGTACACTCTCACTGCTCACTCTCACTGCTCACTCTCACTGTACACTCTCACTGCTCACTCTCACTGCTCACTCTTACTGCACACTCTCACTGTACACTCTCACTGCACACTCTGACTGCACACTCTGACTGCTCACTCTCATTGCTCACTCTCATTGCTCACTCTCACTGCCCACTGTACACTCTCACTGTACACTCTTACTGTACACTCTCACTGCTCACTCTCACTGCTCACTGTACACTCTCACTGCTCACTGTACACTCTCACTGTACACTCTCACTGCTCACTCTCACTGCTCACTCTCACTGCTCACTCTCACTGTACACTCTCACTGCTCACTCTCACTGCTCACTCTCACTGTACACTCTCACTGCACACTCTCACTGCACACTCTGACTGCTCACTCTCACTGCACACTCTTACTGTACACTCTCACTGTACACTCTCACTGCTCACTCTCACTGCTCACTCTCACTGCACACTCTGACTGCACACTCTGACTGCTCACTCTCACTGCACACTCTTACTGTACACTCTCACTGCTCACTCTCACTGCTCACTCTCACTGCACACTCTCACTGTACACGCTCACTCTCACTGTATACTCTCACGGCTCACTGCACACTCCCACTGTACACTCTCACTGCTCACTCATTGCTCACTCTTACTGCTCACTCTCACTGTACACTTTCACTGTACACTCTCACTGCTCACTGTCACTGTACACTCACTGCTCACTCTCACTGCTCACTCTCATTGCTCACTCTCATTGCTCACTCTCACTGCCCACTGTACACTCTCACTGTACACTCTTACTGTACACTCTCACTGCTCACTCTCACTGCTCACTGTACACTCTCACTGCTCACTGTACACTCTCACTGCTCACTGCTCACTCTCACTGCCCACTGTACACTCTCACTGCTCACTGTACACTCTCACTGCTCACTGCTCACTCTCACTGCCCACTGTACACTCTCACTGCTCACTGTACACTCTCACTCTCACTGCTCACTGCTCACTCTCACTGCTCACTCTCACTGCTCACTGTACACTCTCACTGCTCACTGCTCACTGCTCACTCTCACTGCTCACTCTCACTGCTCACTGTACACTCTCACTCTCACTGCTCACTCTCACTGCTCACGCCCACTGTACACTCTCACTGCACACTCACTGTACACTCTCACTGCTCACTGTACACGCTCACTGCTCACTGTACACTCTCACTGTACACTCACTGCTCACTGTACACTCTCACTGTACACTCTCACTTCTCACTGTACACTCTCACTGTACACTCTCACGGCTCACTGTATACTCTCACTGCTCACTCTCACTGTACACTCTCACTGCCCACTGTACACTCTCACTGTACACTCTCACCGCACACTCTCACTGTACACTCTGACTGTACACTCTCACTGCTCACTGTACACTCTCACGGCTCACTCTCACTGCCCACTGTACACTCTCACTGTACACTCTTACTGTACACTCTCACTGCTCACTCTCACTGCTCACTGTACACTCTCACTGCTCACTCTCAGTTTATTCTTTGTTTCAGCTCCTGTATCAGATGCTGTCTGTTCTAAAACAGTGAAGCTTCTTCAGCCTGTGACTCTCTCATGTGAATATAAATGTTCTGGTTCAGTCAAATGGGCTTTATTTAATAATCGAGATGTTGTCCTGGCTCGGTGTGATCAGACATCATGCAGCTCACTGGTGAAGGGATATGAAATGTCTCATGATCAGTACCAGAAGGGAGATCTCTCTCTCACCATCACTGCAGCTAATTACAGTGTGAGGAACACGTACGCGTGTGAATGTGGCATCTCAGAAATCTCTACTGTGCGCCTCAGCATTGAGAGTAAGTGTCGAACCTGTAAGTAAGAACTAGTAAGCGTAACTCGACTCTGAATATCAGGAACTTTCCCCCCCATATAAATACTGGTGGCTGAATGCGACTGTAAGGGTTTATGCTTGGATCTAAATACAGCTGAAGTTCCTAATGTGTTTTTATTTCTCCTCAGCCGTGATCTCAGCAGTTCAGATGAAGTCTGGTGAAGATCTGATCCTGGATTTGTCCGTACCAGAGCCAGTGGAGGTGATTTATACAAGCAGAGATTCAGCTGATGGTGAACAGATCTGCAACGTGACTCAACGCTCACTACAGTGTAAAGCTGAATACACACACAGAACATCACTCAGTTACCCAGAGCTCACACTGAGAGACGTGAAGCACAGTGATAGTGGAAGTTACACCATCAGGGACACGGAGAATAATGAAGACATTCAGATATACTCCGTCTCTGTGGCAGGTACGTCTCAGTGTGGGCTGTAATATAAAGAGTTTAACACTGAATTATAGGAAACATGCCGTGTGTTTTGGTCAGTAAGTGAACTTCATAACTGATGGAGAAAAGAAGCTCTGTCATGAACAGGTGTGTAAAATATTACTATTAAATGAAATATCAGAAATTATTTTTATTTGTAATAAGAATTCTATTAAACAGGGTTTGTAGTTTGTATTTATTTGATCTGAGTTCTTTTAGTAGAAATGTCTTTCATGTCCATATTTATCTGTTTTCACTTTGGTTGACTGTTTCCTAAATTACCCACAATGCAGTGGGATATTAGCCTTTGCTTCATCTCTACATAAAGAGAGCGATGCAGCGGTGCTTTAGTCCTTTAGTCCGTCCCTCATCATACACTCCGCTCAAACACATCAGCTTCCAAAGCATCAACTTTCACTCTGACACCATCGTCACCGCCATCGCTCTCTCCATCTCACATATCGCTAACTAGCTGAGCCGAGTCTCTGCTGTAACTGGGTCGTATAGCTGCATTGCATTCTGGGAGTTTGAGTCCAGCGTTTGCTCCAATGGCTCCACTACGTCTACACTGACTCATTAATATGACGCTGAACATCGCTGGAAAATGAAAAGTGTGTTAGAAAAGAAACTCTGTTGATTTTATGAGATAACAGTTGAACGTTTATCATTTATATTCTTTCCTTATTAAACTCCACTGTAACTGTGCTAGCAATAACAGTGTCCCCCTGTGACATCAGAGCAACAGACACCCCTGAAGTTCTCATGGCAGTAACCATTAGCACCAGAATTATGGAGCTTGGAATTCTTTGAATAAGAGTTTTATATATTTGAATTATAGACACATCACTTTAAATATATATGTTTTATTCTGTGGGCGTTTTAATACATTTACATTCTTAATGTTTATGGAGCTCAGTGTGTTTAAGAGTCATTAATACTCATTATTCATCGACTCCCTGTGTGTGTGTGTGTGTGTGTGTGTGTGTGTGTGTGTGTGTGTGTGTGTGTGTGTGTGTGTGTGTGTGTGTAGATGAGCAGAGTGGTTTTCCTGTGTGGGGGATTATAGTGATCGTGCTGATTCTGTTGGCGGTGGCGATCACTGGAGTGTTAATATACCTAAAGATCGCACCTCATCAGGAGTTCATAAAGGTAACAGTAACTACGTCAAGCACCTGTGTGTGTGTGTGTGTGTGTGTGTGTGTGTGTGTGTGTGTGTACATATGATTTACCACTGCATCATTATCTCAGGAGATCTGAGACGTCCTTTTATACATCATCTATATTTCATTGTTCTGTGTTTTAAACTCTGGTTTGATTTCTGTGGGAGATGCTGGAAAAGAGTGAGAGTTTCCTGAAGTGTCTCTTTTCTGAAGAAGAAAAAAAAATCCTAAAACCCTCTTTTCCTACAAGATATAACCCAGTCTTTACCCACATGTCCACTGAGACGGGATGAATTTTACCTGGAGTCATTTCTACTGCTTGTTTTATAGAAGGGAAAATACACCGTGATCTTTCCAGACACGTTACACACACCGTCTGTAAAATATTACTGATGTGATGGATTCAGAGTTAAATCCCAGAGATACTGTGGGAATAATTACATCACACACCTCCAAGTCTCAGGCTGATTTGTGGTTTGTAATTTCAGTACATACATTTGGGAAGGGTATAAAACAATTTCTTTAAAACAGATATACATATAAAAACTATACAGAATTATAATGGGGCTTCAGGCCTGAGGTGATTAAGGAGGGAACCACTAGGATGGATATTTAGAAAGATAGACAGATAGATAGTGTGTGTTTCCTCCTGATTTAAAGAGGAATAAAATAAAAGGAACAAGAACACCGTAAACATCTGCAGAAAGCAGAGAGAGATATAAAAGACAAACAGCTGCAGATGTTGTGTGACTTCAGCAGGCGGGGCGACCGCAAGAACACGAGAAGATCGGAAATGAGGAAGTGACCGTCTGCCGAAGAGGAAGTAAAAGCTTTTTGTTTTCTTTCTTTCTTTTACACATATATGCGCACACAGTCTCACAAACCCGAGACCAAAGCTGGAGAACATGAACATGGAGAACATTTGACCTCTTTATACCTTTTTACCAGCTTTAGCCAGAGTGTCCTCGTGTAACAGCGTTACCTCCACACTGAGCAGAGTCACACAGAGAGCTGACTTTAAGTAGGTTCCAGCTCAGGTGGGATTATTAGCTATTTTAACATTGTTCTAGCTGCTCATTGTCTGCCTGAAACAGCTGCATGACCAGACTCCACATCTGGCCAAACGCTTCAAACTGACTGAATCAGTGAACAGATGAACTCGACAAACCGAAATGACTCAGTCGCTGTCAGTTTTCCTCTCACGCTAAGCTTTTGTTCATTTTACAGTTAAATTGGGAAAACGTGCACAGGAGGAAGCCTGATGATGAATTATTAATAGGTACAGATTAATGAAGAAAATGTGATGAAATATACCTGGACAGGTGTCGGTGCACTGGGACGCCTCGCCCAAGACTAACCTCTGTGTGAGGAAACACTGCACATTTCTCACACTTTATTTTCATCATTCTGTTTCCTTTTATTAACTGGTACATTTATAATTGTTTAGAAAAATGTTGGATAAACAGATAATGTCTAAGTCGCTAAAGATAGTGTGTAGTGTGTGTATTGTATAATGTGTGTGTGTGTGTGTGTGTGTGTGTGTGTGTGTGTGTGTGTGTGTGTTTAACAGTTGAGCAGGCAGCTGCAAAGTGTGGACAAGCTTGTGAAGCAGTCTCAGCCCAGGCAAGATCAGAGAAATAAAAGCTTCACCATGACAGGAGCAGCTCTGAAGAAGGCGGAGAAGGAGATCGATAAGCTGCAGCAGCAGTACAGTGAGAACAGTAACTATTCAGAACAAGTCTCATTGTTCTGCGAGGCAAAGAGATCAGAGCTGAACAAGTACCGACTAGAGTACAGCACTGAAGGAGGAGGACTTCTACTGACCGAGAGAGAAGAGGTGTGTTTATTGTTAAATAATTCAAATTATACGACCGAAACTACCTGACTAACTAACCTACATGACCTGAATCATCCAACCGTGTGTGTGTGTGTGTGTGTGTGTGTGTGTGTGTGTGTGTGTGTGTGTGTGTGTGGTGTATATTGAGCAGATAACAAGGAAGACAGAGGAGGTGATGAACAGTTTGCAGCAGCTCAGAGATGGAGCAGGGCGAGAGCAACAGGTAACGAGCTCCAGCAGCACCACAGTGATGGATGAGATGGAGATCCAGGTGGAGAAACGTCTGGAGGAGATCGAAAAGTGGTGTGGAGAGAGGAGGGTGGAGCTAAATGACCTCATACGGCAGTGCAGAGGTGGAGCTGCATGAGACCATCAGCAGGTGGAGATAAAATTTTACATGGACACATTAAAAAGAAAGAATGCACATGGGAGCGGGGTTCAGTTTAACAGCTGAATTCAATTCAGTGTCAGTATTGTGACAAAAATAGTTAATAATGTCGGTTACAAGGTTTATTATTAGTATTAACTTTATAATTTAAAGAAAGCACTACCACAGTTTTAGGCAGTGGAACCTGAACAGTGTTGCTCAGTGAGACTCACAGCTACCACACACACACACACACACACACACACACACACACACACACACACACACACACACACACACAGCAGCTGCTTCATCCACAGCGTGTGCACTTTATTACATTATTCTAATGAAAACATTTATTACGCTGCATACACTTCACTTCCAAACACAGTGGTTTAGCTGTTAAAACGTACTGCTAGGTGAACGAGGGGGGAGAACGTGAGAGAGGACCGTTTGGTATTGATAGGAGAAGGTTCGAGTTCTGCGTAAAACGTGTTGATTAGTGACGGCTACGTCACCTGCGTGTTATTTCCTTCTATTAAAGTAAATCTGTACTAGTATGAGTTAATACTCAAAGATCCACCAAAACAGCAGTCTCTCTTTCTCCCCAAGAAAATGGCAGACGAGCCAATCGGCATGTGAATCTGTAATGATTGACAGCTGTGTTTTGAATTCCGATAATAACTCGCCCCGCCCCCTTCCACCATCTCACGTCTCGACTCGCAGGGTGTCTTTACTTTCTGTCACAGGAAATGGAGATTGTTTTGAGTTCATTAATGTGGAATAAAATCTGTGTGTGTTCCACGTAGCTAACATTTAACATCACACACACACACACACACACACACACACACACACACACACACACACACACTGTTGGATTGTATTTATTAGGGATGCATCCCAAAAACTTCAGCTGAAAACAGTAAAAAAGGGAGTTAAAGTTTTCATCCAAAAGAGAAAACTGAACATTTTAACCTAAAGATATTAGACAAGCACACCACTTTATATTCTATTAATGTTAAATAACTTTAAAGGTAAATATGCTGCTTTTTGTTGTTCTCCTGTGCTGGTTAGCGCTCAGACGTATTTAAACACTTCAGATTGACAGTGAAAATGTTGACCATGTGGACGTTAGATAACGATTTGTAGAATGATTTTACTGAAAAGGTATTAAATGTTTACTGTAAAAACTCATTGCTGTTCTCTCCTTACATATCAACTGGTGGAAATGCTCCTCCTGTCTTCATAGGCTAAAGGAACTAAGTTCTGACTACACACACACACACACACACACACACACTCACACACACTCACACACACTCACACACACGTCTGATCAGGATCAGTGCAGTTTGCTATACTGTTAGTGTTCATACTGTATATAAAACTCATATCAGTATCCATGTTTCATAAGTACATCACTGTGATCTGAAGTGCTGGCCACACACACACACACACTCACACACACACACACACACTCACACACTCACACACACACACACACACACTACAGCGACGGTAAACTCAGCATTTCCTCTCTCCTAACTGCCTTAATCCAATTTTTCTGTTTATGGTTCAGAAAGTTGCAGAAACTTGAATGTGTTTTTCTTTTGATATTTGAGTAATAAGATACGCTACGCTAACACTCACTACCCTGGTGTTTACTTCAGTAAGCAGTCTGAGATGTTTACCTGATTTTGTTTACTTCCTGCTTCTAAAGCCAGAAATGTGAACAGGGGTCACAGGAAACCATCAGGGATTCGGCCTCATCGTGGATTTGTGGGTTAAAATAAAATACATTCTGGTGTGAAGTCAGTTATTTCCATTATGTTTTACATTTGATGTCATTGTTTACATTCTTGTTAACTGTACTGTTTAATGTGTTGTGTTTTAGTCAGACGAACATTTACTAAACTGCTCTTTGGTCTCTTTTACTTGTGACCTGATTATCAGCAGTTTGTATTTACAATGTTCCAAATAAATAAATTTGAATTGATTTGAATTTCATATGAAGTTGTTTGGTGAATTGTGAATGGTGTTAGTTCTCTGGTGGCTGAAAAAGAAGCTCTTAAACTTTTACTGACATAAGTTCAAAGTTATGTCCGTATTTACGTGAGGAAAGTTCCTGGTATTCAGAGTCGGGGATTAAGGGGATTTTCTGAGCTCCACATTCAGATTATTAAAATCAATCACAAATTGTTTCTAACCACCTCTGAGCTTAGCAGATTTATGATTATACAGAGTGTGTGATTATAGAGTGTGTGTGATTATAGAGTGTGTGAGATTATAGAGTGTGTGAGATTATAGAGTGTGTGTGATTATAGAGTGTGTGAGATTATAGAGTGTGTGAGATTATAGAGTGTGTGAGATTATAGAGTGTGTGTGATTATAGAGTGTGTGTGATTATAGAGATGTATACAGATGTTTAAAACAGATGTTGTATAGTATAGTAGAATTGTAGATAAAATTGCTATAGTATAGTATAGTACAGTGCAGAGGCTCAGATCTCAGCTCTGGAACATGATAGCATGAAACTAAGTGCATTCCTGTGTTCCTCCCTAATGCACAGTGTGAATCTGGTGAAAATCAAAGAACGTCAAATTTTTCACCCATAAAAACACCCTTTGTGTTTTTTTGGGTGAAAAATTCGACTTTCTCAGAAACCCCTCAAATTTTCAAAATAGGGTTACTATAGTCAAGACATGCACAGTAGTGCACTTTGTTTTGTCCTATCCTATGTGGTTATAGAGAGTGTGTGATTATAGAGGATGTGTCATGAAGGAGGGTCCATAGAGGCAGATGCAGAATTTATTTATTATTGACAGGCTCAGGGGGACAGGCTCAGGGGGACAGGCTCAGGGGGACAGGCTCAGGGGGAAAGAAACACAAGGAAAACACACTAGGAACTGGCACATCCAGAAACTAAGAAAACTATAAAAAATAAACCCTAAGGATAAAAGATGTACTAAATAATCAAAACACTGTCCAAAATCAGAAGCAACAACAATTACAAATGAACCAAACACAAATATATACTGACCTGACTTAATGCTCCAGCAACTGAGGAGAAAACACAAGGAACTTCAATAGAGCACTAATCAATCAGGGAAAATGAAACACACATGGGTATGATTAAACCAGGAAATAAGGGGAAACAACAGAAGAAGTTGTTCTACATGGGGAACAGGGTAGTGGTCTCTAGTGGTCCATGAAGGAATAACCCCTGGGGGCCATGATAGTGTGTGATTATAGAGAGTGTGTAACTATAGAGATTGTGATTATAGAGTGTGGGTGATTATAGAGTGTGTGTGAATATTTGCTAAAAGTATGGAGATGGCTGTGGTGAACACGTACTTTCAGAAGAGGCAGGAACACAGGGTGACATATAAGACTGGTGGCAGGAGCACACAGGTGGACTATATCTTATGTAGACACTGTAATCTGATGGAGATTAGCGATTGCAAAGTAGTGGTAGGAGAGAGTGTAGCTAGACAGCATAGGATGGTGGTGTGTAAGATGACTCTGGTGGTGAGGAAGATGAAGAGAGCAAAGGCAGAGCAGAAGACAAAGTTGTGGAAGTTGGAAAAGGAAGAGTGCTGTGCGGTTTTCAGGGAGGAGTTGAGACAGGCTTTAGGTGGTCAGGAGGTGCTTCCAGATGACTGGACTACTACAGCCAAAGTGATCAGGGAGACAGGCAGGAAGGTGCTAGGTGTGTCATCTGGAAGGAGGAAAGAAGACAAGGAGACTTGGTGGTGGAATGAGGAAGTTCAGGAGAGTATCCAGAAGAAGAGCTTAGCTAGGAAGAAGTGGGACAGTGAGAGGACGGAGGAAAGTAGACAGGAATATAGGGAGATGCAGCGTGAGATTAAGATAGAGGTGGCAAAGGCCAAACAGAAAGCTTATGAGGACATGTATGCAAGGTTAGATAGTAAGGAAGGTGAGAGGGATTTGTATCGGTTGGCGAGGCAGAGGGATAGAGATGGTAAGGATGTGCAGCAGGTTAGAGTGATTAAAGATAGAGATGGAAATGTGTTGACAGGTGACAGGAGGGTGAGGGAAAGATGGAAGGAGTACTTTGAGGAACTGATGAATGAGGAAAATGACAGAGAGAGAAGAGTAGTAGAGGCAAATATTGTTGAGCAGGAAGTAGAAAGGATTAGCGAGGGTGAAGTTAGGAGAGCTTTGAAGAGGATGCAGAGAGGAAAGGCGGTTGGTCCTGATGACATACCAGTGGAGGTATGGAAGTGTCTAGGAGAGATGGCAGTAGAGTTTTTAACTAGGTTGTTCAACGAGGTCTTAGAGAGTGAGAGGATGCCTGAGGAATGGAGGAGAAGTGTTTTGGTGCCGATTTTTAAGAACAAGGGAGATGTGCAGAGTTGTGGAAACTACAGAGGTATTAAGCTGATGAGCCATACAATGAAGTTGTGGGAAAGAGTAGTGGAAGCAAGGCTAAGGGGAGAAGTGAGCATTTGTGAGCAGCAGTATGGTTTCATGCCAAGAAAGAGCACTACAGATGCAATATTTGCTTTGAGAATGTTGATGGAGAAGTACAGAGAGGGTCAGAAAGAGCTGCATTGTGTCTTTGTAGATTTAGAGAAAGCGTATGACAGGGTGCCAAGAGAGGAGCTGTGGTATTGTATGAGGAGGTCTGGAGTGGCAGAGAAGTATGTTAGAGTGGTGCAGGATATGTATGAGAGCAGTAGGACAATGGTAAGGTGTGCGGTAGGTGTGACAGAGGAGTTCACGGTGAAGGTGGGGACTGCATCAAGGATTGGCTCTGAGCCCCTTCTTGTTTGCGGTGGTGATGGACAGGCTGACAGATGAGGTCAGACAGGAATCTCCATGGACTATGATGTTTGCGGATGACATTGTGATCTGTAGTGAGAGCAGGGAGTAGGTGGAGGAAACTCTAGAGAGGTGGAGGTTTGCTCTGGAGAGAAGAGGAATGAAGGTTAGTCGCAGCAAGACAGAATACATGTGTGTGAATGAGAGGGATCCAAGTGGAACAGTGAGGTTACAGGGAGAAGAGATAAAGAAGGTGCAGGATTTTAAGTACTTAGGGTCAACAGTCCAGAGCAACGGGGAGTGTGGAAAAGAGGTGAAGAAGCGTGTGCAGGCAGGTTGGAATGGGTGGAGAAAAGTGTCAGGTCTGTTGTGTGATAAAAGAGTACCAGCAAGAATGAAAGGAAAGGTGTACAGGACAGTAGTGAGACCAGCGATGTTGTATGGTTTGGAGACAGTTGCACTGAGGAAAAGACAGGAGGAAGAGTTAGAGGTAGCAGAGCTGAAGATGTTGAGGTTCTCTTTGGGCGTGACGAGGATGGATAGGATCAGGAATGAGTATGTCAGGGGGACAGCACATGTGAGATGTTTTGGAGACAAAGTTAGAGAGGCCAGGTTGAGATGGTTTGGACATGTTCAGAGGAGGGAGAGTGAATATATCGGTAAAAGGATGCTGAGGTTAGAGCTGCCAGGCAGGAGGCCGAGAGGAAGACCAAAGAGGAAGTTTATGGATGTAGTGAAGGAGGACATGAAGGTAGTCGGTCTGAGAGAAGAGGATGCAGGGAATAGGGCTAGATGGAGGCAGATGATTCGCTGTGGCGACCCCTGAAGGGAACAGCCGAAAGGAAAAGAAGAAGAAAAAGTGATTATAGAGGGTTTGATTATAGAGTGTGGGATTATAGAGTGTGTGGGATTATAGAGGGTGTGGGATTATAGAGTGGGGGAGTAAAGAGTGTGTGTGATTATAGAGTGTGTGATTATAGAGAGAGTGATTATAGAGTGTGTGTGATTATAGAGTGTGTGTGATTATAGGGTGTGTGATTACAGAGAGTGAGTGATTATAGAGGGTGTGATTATAGAGGGTGTGATTTTAGAGGGTGTGAATATAGAGTGTGTGATTATAGAGTGTGTGTGATTATAGAGTGTGTG